>KZ107846.1:236758-290125 GCA_002116315.1 Epicoccum nigrum | reverse complement strand
TTGTTATGAGGGTATTGTGGTAGGAGGAGTTCTTGCAAGCGGTGTGAGTTGGCACGAAGTGGATGTGGGTGGATGAGTGGTTGTTTGTGTTGGGGGAGGGCTTTTCCGTTTGTTTGTTTGTTTTTTGGGGGGAGGGGGGGGGGGGGGTGGGGGGGGGGGGGGGGGTGGGGGGTGGGGGGGGGGGGGGGGGGGGGGGGGGGGGGGGGGGGCAGTTAAGGGTAGGTTGGTGGAGGGGAGGTGGTTTGCTGACGGAAGGGGAGGGGAATATATGGGTAGGCTGTGGGAGGTAGGGCAAACGGGTGGGATTTACAGTTCCCTACTTATCCGTCGCCATCCCACGTCTGGATGGAGTTGCCCACTACGAGCCTCGCCGACAACCAAGCGCAAGGTTCTCCAGCACATCTCGCGGTGATCACTCTGGAGTACAGATCAAAGCGACTCACCCTCGCGCGAGGCTGCACGTTGATTGGATCTCACAGCTTCGTGTTTCCTTTTTGCGCCAATCTTCATTTTGTCGTTGTTCTTAGGTCTCTTTGACTTGGTCGACGAATCTGCACCCTCGGATCGCTTACGTTTCATATACCGACGAATGTCAGTAGTCGAACTGAGTTCAATGCGTGCTTTGCCACCGAATAGCTCCCGCGCAAATTGTTCTGCTGCCACTACCAGCCATTCGTAACATGAACCTCCTCTTGGCGCGGGTTTGAACCTTTCTGGTATGGTTGTTTCGTCAAGAAGTTTCAAGAGTCGATAAGACCGTGAAAGAGCATATTCCGGCTCGTCATAGATGTAGTCTACATTCTTACCGTCCTTGGTGATCGCAAATCGTAACCATAAGGGGTTTGGGTTACTTCCTGCGGTCTTCCCCAAGTAGATTCGATAGAAAAGAGCAGTCGAGAAGCCCTGTTCCTCCATTCTCGTCAATTCAGAGCCCTGCAAAAGTCAGAATAGTGAGTAACGGCGACTTGGGTTACATACGTCGCCGTCGCAATTTGCTGCCATTCCGTCCGATCTGCTCGTCACCGCACAGCTCAAACTTTTCGATAGAAACTTCGAATGCGGTCAGAGCAGATACAAAGGAGAACAAACAACGAGGTAGAAGTGTCGAGATGGTTGTTGCGTTGGCCGCGCTAGGCCACGTGGTAGGTGAGAGAAGGTGGTATCTAGGTGGAGAGGTGAGAGAAGTCGAGAGGTGAGAGAAGTCGGTGTGCTGTTAAATACAGGCTAGAAAAGGCTGGGTCCGGTCGAAATCTGTACCTACGGACTCGCTCTTTAGTTCGAGGGCAGTTGTGGAGTGAGAGAAGAACCGCACTGGTTCCGAGCAAGATATTGATTGTCGAAATGAGCCATCATGGTTTGGGGAAAACCACCGTCCGCTGCTGGTATATCATTCTGCTACAAAGACAAGAGGCCGAGTATAACGATAATAAGTCAGACGCTCAGGCACGGACTGTAAGATAGTATCAAGTTCATAGGTCGCGAGAAGTGGTATGTGTTGCGGTATTCGGTGGAAGTGACCAGGACAGGTTGTTTACAGGTTCCAAGACTCATTATTGAAGTTGTTACGTTTGTTAGAAGATCATTGAGGGGTACCTCCGAGATATCGAGACCTCTATAGAGCGAATATGAGTTCTGAATCGTCATTCGTCGGTGTGATTAGTGACTGGCGCGGATGGGCAGTGAGGCTGAGTTCTGCAGTCCATGCTCATGGGGATGCCTGATGACTTTTTGTTGTAGAGTACTGTACGAAACAGAAGGGAGGGCCGAGAAGGTACGATGTGCTCCAGGTGCTTCAGAAACGTTGTAAGGAGATGCGAAAATGCGTCGCGCAAGAGATGAAGAAGTGAGAAATGACAATGGTCTAACCTATCCTATCCTTTCAACGCCTATGCTCCGGACCGGGGCTTCTTTCTACCCATCCAGTCCCGTCCCGTCCCACCCTAAACAGTCCCACCCTCCCAATCCAACACGATCCTAATAGTGCCCGAAGGCCGGGCGAGTGAACATAATATCGCAGATGGTTATCCAGTAGATCGCATGCCCTCGTGCTCGTTCATACATAGCTCTCGCACAGCATGCACAACATTCCTTTCCCTTTCTTAATTCCTCGGTCGAGTTTAGGCAAGTCAATAACAGTCAGGTTGTCCGCTCGATGATGGGATAAATAAATCAACAGAAGATGGTAAAATGTGGCCCCAAGAACGCCCAAGATGCAGTGGTATGTGGTGTGTGTGATGATGCAAAGTGATGTAGTGATGTGGTTTTGTAATCGTAGTTCGCTCGACCCTCGGTCGATTTAACAACAAGCGGCAAGAGGGATCACAGCGCGTTTGCGCCATGGGGTATATTGTTGGGGATTGCCACGCCGCAGGAGGAGCATCCGGCGTTGCTTCTGCACGGGGCACTTTTCTTCAAACAGACATTAAACGTGAGTCGTAGAATGGCAAAAGCTGTCACCTGCGTCCTGGCTAGACGTCGTCCATAGTGACGTCGCCGGCAGGGTCGTCGTGCTCCTGGACGAGTGGGGTGGTGCGCGGTAGTATGGCCGACTGCGGCCGCGGATGCTCAATGTCCAGGTGGTCGGGGATGCTGGCTGGGCTGCCGGAGCGGGGAGTGTCGTAGTCTTCGTCTGGCGGGGGCGAGAAGTCCCAGACCTGGAAAGTCAGTCAGCATCATGTTGTGAAACCTGTTATGGGGTAGTGCTGTAGCTTACCTCCATGATTGTACGCCCGCCCCGACTGGCCATGATGACGGCTTTTTCTTCCTCGAAGACGACCCGCCAGACGGCCTCGGCCGGGGTGCTGAGTTCTCGTACAAGTGTACCCTTCTTCAAATCCCAGACCTTGACACGCCCATCGCTGCCACCACTAACAATCCTGGTGTTGTCGAACTGCAGGCTGGTCACACTGTTGTCATGCGCTGCCAGTCTGTGAATGGCTTGATATGTGGCTAAGCTCCACACTCGGACCGAACCATCTGACCCTCCAGTCACGAGGATGTCGTCCCGCATCTGGAGCTGACCAACTAGCGAAGTATGACCTTGTAGCACAGCCAAGCATTTGCTGTCATGAGTAAGTGGGAGAAGTTCGGTGGTGATGCAGATGACTTACCCGTCATTGGGATCCCAGATGCGGACACTTGTATCCAAACTGCCTGTCGCAATTTTTTTCCCATCGAAAGCAATAGCGTAGATCTGGCTGAAGTGCCCGGTGAGTGTGCGTAGGCACTTGCCCTCGGAGATGCTCCAGATCTTCGCTGTTGTGTCGTAGCTGCCGGATACGACAATGTCGCCGTGAATTTCCAGGCACCTAACGCTAGCTTGGTGGCCGATCAACACGTGCTTGCAGATGCCCTTCTTCAGATCCCAGATTCGCAATGTCGTGTCTCGCGAGCCAGAGATTGCAGTATTGGCATCCGACATCTTCAGACATCGAACAGTCGATGTGTGTCCGCGGAGCGTGAACTGTGGATACCTGTGCCATGATCAGCGGGTGCCGAGATTGGAGTAAGAGATTAGACATACCCTGTGGCCAGATTCCAGACACGAACATCGCGGTCGCAGCCACCGCTCACTAGCAGATCGCCCCAGGGCACCATTGCCCACACGCCCATAACGTGTCCCTGCAGGGTCTTCTGGTGATCGCCTACTGTGTCGAACACGTGGATCTTGGCGTTGTCTAAGGCGACCACGATGTACTTCTTGGTCAGGTGCAAGCTCGTCACGACACCTTGGTCTGGGGTGATCTGGCGAGCGTCGCACACGCCGCCATTTCGCCATGCCGTCTCGACCATGTACCGCTGCTTGAAGTGCGAGCGGTATGTGATGGCCTTGGACTTGCGCTGTGAGTTGGATCGTTTTGCGTCCCGGTCCAGGCTTCGTGTTCGGAGCTCTCCCGTAGCGGCGCTCGGCGAGGCTACTTCCAGATGCTTGTTGGTGGGTGGGTCGTCTGCTCTCGATGTGCGGTCGCCGTCGTGTGCCCAGGGCTGCTCCTCTGTATCCATGGTGTCGGTCGGCGAGTCAGCTTCGTCGCGCTCGTGGGGCAGCAGCTGTCTGAATGAATATTTCTGGCACAGCAGTCTCCAGGCGCCGTCGTCGTTGACAAGTTCTCTCCACTTGTGGGAAACCTGCGAGGCTCGTGCAAGAGTGGTTGGGTCGTCGACACATTCGAGGATCTACAAGCGTGTCAGCTGCGGGGCACTAGCTCAGGCAACAGCCCGAAATCAAGGTACACAGGTACATACACGCAAAGACAGCTCGGTGGGGAGCACCAGGAACGGGTCTTTCTTCAGCCTTGGGCTTACAAACTCGGCCACGAAGCTCAGCTCCTGACTGTCGCACAGGTTCAGCAGTTCGCCCAGCAGCCGCAGCCGCTCGGCCCGGTTCATGTCCCCAAAATGCCCCCGAATGGCCTTGATGTGTGAGTCTTCATGCTCGGACGCGGTGCTCCAGTCGGGTGCTCTTTGCGTGGGAGTGGGACTTGGCGCGGGCGTTGGCGGCGAGGCGGGCGCCGAGGGCAGCAGGTTGTGCGGTATCGTCGCAGACAGCGGACTGGTCGGTGTGATGATGGGGCGGGGGACGCTGGAGCGCGACAGCCGGCTAGGCTTGCGTGTGTGTGCTACGGGCGACGAGAGCATGGCGGCTCGCGACGACGACGCCGAGGCGGAGGCGGCCATGTCCGTGTCCGAGTCGAGCTGAACAGCGGCGCTGTGCTGGCCGTCGCGCTGGGGCGGGAAGTAGTCGTCGTCGTGCTCCATGATAGTGTTATGGCTCCGGTGTAGTGTGCAGTGCAGTGCAGTGCAGCAGACACGGCTACGGCTACGGCGTGCAAGGGCAGACACAGCAGACTCAGAGATACAGTAGCAGTAGAGGAACACAGGCAATCCAGGCAAGGGCACAGGTACCGGCGCGCGCCTGGGACCCAGGACAGGACAGGACAGGACTCGTAGTCTCGTATATGCGGGCGAGGCGTGAGGGGCCGCACTGTTTCGTGTGCTCTCGCAGTCGGGGCTAGAAGGGCAGTCGAGGCAAGCGGTCAAGCACGCAACCACAACCACAACCAGATGACGGACCGGGGGGGAAACGGTTGGCTTCCGCGGCGGACGCGCGCTACGGTGACAGGGCAATCAATACAGTCCAGGATCTCGTGTCGCGCACAGCAAACACAGCACAGGCACAGAAGCAGACGTAGATAGGGCAAGCGGTGACGGTGACGGCGAACGAACGCGAGAGTGCAGATGGTGACGCTGCATCATGGGAGGAAGCGAAGCGTGAGATGTGCTAACGCCTTCACTGCCAAGCCAGAGCCGCCCTCCAGCCCTCCAGCCCTCCAGCTCCACCCAACCTTATTCACGCGACCCGCAGGCTGCATCTGCATCTTACCTAGCAGAGCCCCTGCAGCCGCTGGAGGCCCACGGGCGGCTCCCACTGGCACGGTGGCACCTCGACCGCACATCGCGAGCCCCGTCCCGCCCACTGGCACCGAGTCGCATCGCTGAGTGCTGCTCCTCGAGTTTGTGTTCCCAGCGTCAGGGGTCCTGTTTTAGGCCACTTTTAGACCACTTCAAACGCTCGTCTCTTGGTGCCTGTCTCATGACCGCAGCGACTCCCACGCCTGCTGCACTCGTGAGCCTTAAACAAGCGGCCAGCGCGGACATTGCCCATCTATGAAACCTGCATGGCTACGCTGAAATTCCTTCACAGCACACACCACGCCTGACGTATGCGTGGTCAACCCGCCGGAGCCTCTTCAGCTAGCGCCGCCAGCTGGCTGTGAAGTTGGCAGTCTCAACAAGCCTGACTCGCTTTGCGGATTGCGCATTTGTAATCTGCAGCGAGCCCTTTCGCCAAACAGTGATGATGCTGCTTCCAAGGTTGCTCGTTCAACGTCAGCTGTCCGTGGAAGCCGAAGCCCGTGGAACACGTGCCTTTGTTTCAGCACTGCGAACAAAGAAGACCTTTCATTTGCACTAAAACTCGAGAACGACACTAACGTTGCACGCCTCGGCTGCTCCCGCAGGATTCCGAGGATCTTGGGCGCTGGCCTGGTTGGATTCCGAGTCGACCACTTTGTTGTGGAGTTCGGTGGGGCGTGGTGCTTGCAATAGCAATTGTGGTAACGTTCCCAAGCCGCTACTTGCGATGGAGATATTCTACAATGGCTACATAGTATACAACAGGCTCTGGTAACCAGCACGATGCGAAGCAAACGCAAACAATGCGCTTACAGCGTCCTTACACTGGGATTACAACACTTTTGCACTGCGATTGCAACGCTCTCACACCCTTGTGCTCTCCTGCATCATCTTGCTCGACTGCTTCACCAAGCTAGCCTCATCACCTGGGTCGCCCTTGAACGTCCACATGCCGTTGACGACCTCCTCATCACTTGCATTCTCCAGCCTCTTAATCTCCTTCCTCATGTAGCCAACAATCTGTGCAAGCTTCTGGAAGTCGACGTCCTCCTTCGCGCCCATGAGATTTCTCCAGATGGCAGACGCTAGCATTGCGTCGCCCTTCATCAAACCCTCGTCATACGACAGGAGGACCGCACGCCATTGCGAGAACATGTCCTTGAGGTGCTTCTGGCGGAGCGAGTTCGCGTTGAACTTGTGCCATACAACCAGCCGGTCCTCAGCGGCGTAGAAGGCATGGTTCGTCAGATGCTGGATCCAAGTGCTGGCGTGCGTTTCCGGCAGCATCCTGAAGCGCACCTGCAACATGTACATGTGGAGGAAAGTGATCTGCGTCCAGTTGGCAAACGTGGGCTTGAGACCAAGAGCTGTTCAGTATTAGCATGTTGTCGTGGGCGCAGCAGCTGCCCTGAAGCCGGTGACACTTACTCTCGTACCACCATCCTTCGCCCTCTCCCAGATGCACGCCATTCTCGATTGTAGGAATCTCGGCGCCTTTCTGGAGCGCTTGGGGGATCTTGTAATCGCCCGGCCTCGCGCACTCCTTGATCAGGTCTCGTGTGGCACCATATGCGACATAGGGCTCTGTCATCAACGGCGCCTTCTCACGCAGCTTCTGCGCCAGTCCTGACACACCAGACTTCACATTGGGAAAAGGCTTCTTGATCGCTTCGGGCCTGACATCCGCGTTGAGGCTGTGCGATGCGTTGTATAGGCTGGGCGCGGTGGTGGAGAAGTTTCTCTGTGCTCGGCGCAGAGCTGCTTTGTTGCTCAACTGCCTGTGTTAGCTTGGCATGTGAGGCGCAGCACCATCTCTAACCTGTACCCATGAGGTATTTGTGCGCAACAGCGCTCGCGAGCATGCTCTACACGTGTAGCTGGACGCCATTGTGATGGTTGCTGGTGTTGGCTGTCGAGTGCACTTGCCATCTTCAAAAAGTCGCGCCGCGCGCCTTCCCGCAAAGATCCATGACCTCACCAAGCTTTAGCTCCACCACCCAATCGAAGCATCACAACGCCGCGTCTACCATTGTCATGGTCATGTCCAATACAGACCATTTCACGTGCTCATTTCCCGTTCGTGCTGTAGGCGCAGCAGCTTGGCTATGAGGGTTTAAGTCCTTGGCTGCCGTGGAGACCGTGTAAATGTGGCTATGGGCAGAGTACAGCCAATGGTGCCAGAACAAGCAACTACAGCAGACCGGAGATGCTGTGCCAGCGTGCAAAATGGTATGAGGACCAAGCCGCACTTGATCGCCTGATTTTAGGTATTGTTGCGCATCTCACTGTTACAATAATTAGCTGTAGGTCCCTCTGCGCTCTTCCCCGCACTCCTTCCCCAGTTCGCGCCAGAGCCAACGGCCTTGTCTTGGTTTATCTGCCGCGCCGTCATGCAAGCTTCACCCTCAATCCGCAGCTCAGCAGATATGCGTACCGGAAGCGTTTCCGCCGCAGGCGCCTCACATACTAATCTGGCACAAAATCCTTTGTACATCGACGTCTTCTCGGATGCCAAACACGTTTATACAGCAGGAGATCTGGTCCACGGCGTCGTTCGTGTTGATCCAACCGCAAGGCCCCAGAACGTGAGCATAGTGTTCAAGGGAATCTCGGTTCTTTACGGCAAACATGCTGGTTGCAAAACAGAGCTTTTTAGTCTCGAGCAAGGGCTGTTCACTTCTTCTGGTGCTGGGGAGAACTATGACATCTTACGCCAAGGCACGGCAGCCGATGGCAGAGTCGAACTGACCTTCCAATTCATATTTCCACATGTAGCCGTCGAGACACCGCTAGCGGGGCGGTCATGGCATTACTCCAAGGACTCCTATGGCCATCCGCGATTTCAGCACTCGCCAGGGTTTCCGCTTCCTCCAAGTTGCACCACGTTGATGAAAACCGAGGTAGCAGTCACGTCTGGAGTCTCCTACTATCTTGAAGCAAGAGCGGACTCTTCCTTGAGGATACGGCAAGAAGTGAAGTTCATGCCACCAGCGCCAGAATACGACTTATCACTGCTGCAACCCAACCTAGACTTCGGCACTACCCTCCCAAAACAGCAGTGTCGCTACAAGTTCATCCGGACGCGAAAGTTGCTTCCCCCTACCACCGAACAAAGGAACAGCAAGCTCAGTAGAATGAAAGACTTTCTCGTAGAGAAGGAGCTATTCTTTAGTATAGAAACTTTCGACGAGATTCCCTTCTACCGCTTCAACGTCCTGGCCACACCTCCACGTGTCATAGTCATCGGTTCCGACTTTCCATTACACATCACTTTGCAACATTTGGATCGCTCTGCATCTGTTCCGGGGCCACCGCCCCTTTTTTTACGACGTGTGCGTGTACAAGTTGTGTCTACCTACGAGACGTTTGTCCCGCAACCGCACAACTCCGTCACCCGAGGAGCAGAACACATCGATCGCGCACAACGCACAACCACTTTGCTCGACACAAAGTTCAATACGGGCGACGGGCTAAAACTCGAAGACGGCATCAACATCGCTAATCTCGGCGAGCTACAAATTCATAAAGAAGATGACAGATTCGTTCCAAGCTTCTCGAGTTACGGCATGACTCTGGAACATGAGCTCCAGGTGGAAATGTGGGGCGAATGTGTTAAGAACGAGTGGTCCGGGATCGTTTGTAAAGAGAAAGTTCAGCTTGTGTCCGCGTGGACTTTTGGCCAGGCCCTTGGTGAAGAAGACGACGGCGGGCTGGGGCAGGCGCTTGAGAGCCTGCCGCCTCAGGCATTTCCGCCGCCCGAATATGGGACTGTTTGAAGACACTTCAGTGTAACAGTGTGATGAGAGCTTGGCATTTCGGACGAGATTTTGCACAACGCTGAGGTACGCGCACAGACCGAGTGCGGTCGCCTTGCCCTGCGTCTTGTAAGAGGTACCTGCCCTAAGCTAGATCACTATCTTTCATTCAACACCAGGTGCAATTACCCATACAAGGCTGCAATATACATTGTTTGACACCACCAAACTCTATCAATCAGGTTCTCAGACGCATAGCTCCGTGGGCATATCGCCGCTGCTGCTAACAATGTCTGTTCTAAGAATAGCCCTTAAACAACACGCGAGACTGAGACATTTCGTGCAGATACAACTGACGCCACGACGGATGTTGATTGAAACACATACCCGACTCGGCCTAGCTTCATTTCTCAAGTTGACCTCGATAGACAATCTCGGAGTAAACCTCAGCCGACATTGTCAAAACCATCACTCTTGATTCTCACTTCTCAAAACGATGTCTGTTCAGGGTAGTCAAAACGGCGAGTGTTACACTGTCGCGCTCACGATCTAAGACTTCATATTTGCCCATGCGACTACATGGGGCTGTATGATTGTAGGAGCAAACATTATCTTGAAAAGTATCATACAGTCTTGCGCTATAGAATGGATAGTATGAGTAAAGTTCTACAAATGCTTTTCACACTGTTGGCCGACAGTGCCTTTGACTGACGCGTCGCAAATGCTACACAATGCAGTAACACTGTCAACACACCGCACGGTAGCCTCGCTGTGAGCACACTGTGAGACAACACCGTCAAAGGTATCTGTCAAGACTCAGATTTTCCTCCAGAGTTCTCTTCCAAACACAAACAATTCAGTGCTACACAACTTAACCACTACCAACTACTCCAAAACCAACTCTCTACAATACACACACAATCCACCATGACTCCTTATAAATTCAAGAACCTGTCAATCATCGTTCCCGACGTCGAGCTCACGGCTAAGTCTGAGTCTGAGGCAAAGCCGGGGGCTGCGGGGATGGTGTTTCCTATCTCCAAGGCTGGGTTTGAGGAAAACTCCAACTCTACACCCCGTCTCAGCCTCCATCGCGTCCGGAGCATCTGCAGCAAGTGGATCGGTACTATCTTTCCTGCAGCTCCCACCTACCCTCCCGCCTGTTTTCCCACGTCCCCGATCCCGGTTATGGCATCGATGAGCGTATCAATGTCCATAGTGGCGTCGACGCCCACAACAGAGTCGAAAGCGAAGCCCTCAATGCCAGAAGCGTCATCAAAGCTCCCAGCCAATGTCTCTAATTGTGCACAGCTGCTTGACACAGTTCTCCACCATTTCCACACCCAGTTACGTGTGCCATGCAACCAGTTTCTCCGCGATCCGCCGTCATCGAAGCGCGCGCTCAACGCCTGGCACAAGGAGCTGAGCGACGCGCTGCTCTTGGGGGTTCTCTACAAACTGGATACCACGGATACGGATGACGACGCTGCTTTTCAGCTCAAGCGCAAGACGCTGGTTAAGATCGTGAAGGGCTTGTTGCGCAACATGGATGAGAAGGTTATGGAGGAGAATGCTTGGCATGCAAAGGCGGCTGCTAAACGTCTATATGAGATGGTAAAGCTCGCGGATGAGATCGCTCTGCAGGATAAGATGGATTGGGCGAGCTCGCCTGTGCAATACTAAGGGTAGGACCTGGCTGGTGAGGCGAAGGTTTGTGGTGACTATCATCAGGATGATGATGAGTAAAGGTAAGATTGTTTTGCTTGACGCTTTGTAGGAGTATTTCGCCTGTCTGAAGTTCCGCTGCTGTTTAGCAAACTAAAAAGAATAAAAAAAAAGTGGTTTTTTATTGTACTTAAATCACGAAAATACCAAAGCTTACAGCTTGTTTTGTGAGCCTTCACGTATCCGTAGTGCCTTTTTGTTGCCTGTGACTTGTACTTTCCTAGTAAAATCTTATAACACGACCCAAGTGACACCCCAAAAGAGCTTCCCCAATCCTATACATAACCTCCCCCCCCCTTCCTTGCTAAAGTCATCAGCCTCAAGAGATTACAGAACTATACCGCTCCTTCTGCGTCGCTATCTGCTGATGAACATTCAAATCCATCGCACAGTAAATCGCACTATGTATACACAATGTAAGAGATTACAGTTTTACTTGCACTGCTTGCTCTCTTCTAATCCTTTACTTTAATGTTACATTGCGTCCGTTTTGTTCACATCAGACTTAGTGCACGATAGGCCCCCGCGCTCTAAACGAGAGTGACCTACCCAGCCGTGGGATGAGTCTCTGGAAAATAGTTTGTATAGTTCCAGAACAGGAAATATTTCTCGATTGGCTGAAAAATATTACTGGGCTCCATGCATGGATCAATTGGTCCACACTTTGCTCTTTTTACTATCACTCTCTAGTTCTCTTTACTTCTTCACACAAGCCGGCTTAGCAGCTTTTGTACCATTGAATGCCAGACATAACTCACATAACGTCAATGCCTGATACTTTCACCGCCTCGTACCAACCTCATCATTCATACACATCAAGATTCTGTTTCACCATGCGCTGACAGCATCATAGCAGTCCCCATACCTATTTATCAGATCTAAATCCTCCCTCTATCCTGTCTTATCCATTCCAAACACAACCAACAAACACTCTTACAACCCCTTCAACAAATTCCTCGCCGATCTATTCACCAACAACCAAACTACCGCGACACACACACTCACAAACGAACAACACCTCCGTCACAAAATGGCACCCCGAAATCACAAGAACCTAAACCTGGACCTCTCCAAGGCCAAGTCCTACCCCTTCAAGAACGCCTCACGCGTTTCCAAGCGCCCCTCAAAATCCACAACCAGCCCCAACTCCCACTCCCGCTTGAACGCCTACACCCAGACTTTCGGCGAGGATGGCTCCATCACGCTTTTCACCCGCCTCAACGACACTACGACCATGACTTCGGCTCCTGACGGCGCGCTCACGATCCATTCCCGCAATGGGCTACTGAGCTTCCCGATGGCGTTGGGTATGAACCTGGCGGAGCAGGCTTTTAAGATGGAGGTGGCGAAGTGGGAGGCTGTTAGGGCGAAGAAAGTGGCGGAGACGATGGAGAAGTGGAAGAACTCGGATGTGGAGGACGCTCCTCAATTAAAGAAGCATCTCCGCGATCTAGATTACGCTGACTTCCATCCCGGTTACGTTAAGTCTGGAGGGTGGACTGTGTCGCCGCCTCCAACGCCTGCGCCGCCGCCTACACCGTCACCTCCTCGTAGTCCGGTTGTGCAACCTCAGGTCAAGTCAGTGCGGCAAGGTACGGCAATTCCGGGCGTGACGATGTCGATGCCATGTATGACGATGCGGATGCAGGGTGCACCAGGTATGACGGTATCAATGCAGGGTACGATGATGCCGGGTGTGTCGGTGTCGACCCAGAACACGGCTGAGCCAGGTACGTCCATGTCGACCCAGAACACGACCATGCCAGGTATTTCGATGACTATGCAAGCCACCCCTTCTCCAGCCAACAACGAAAACACCATCACCCTTCCCTATCGCCCAACTGACCATCTCAACGCAACAGGTAACATCCCCCCGCGCGCCCTCTCTCCAGATTGGACCAAGGACCCGCTTGCCGTCTGGGAGCGCCTGCAGTCCATGCGCGAGCCCGAACCTAAATCCCCGCATTTCGCGTCGATTGGGGACTGGACTGCTGCATCTGGGCATGAGGAAGGTATGGTTTCGTTTCGGGTCCCTTGGCCACGACGTCGTTTTGGCCTCAACCCACATTACCGTTCGGTGGAGGACCCGGATACGCCCCGTCCGTAGAAGGAAGTAAGTGGCGGTGTGTTCTTATGATACCAGTGAGGATTAGGCTGGTGTGCATGGCGATGAGCTCTTATACAAGGTATGGAAGTCTGTGTTTTTGGGATTACTTGTGTTGGGATCTGAGATAGTCTTGTAGGTGTTTTCTGGAGTTTCTGGGGGTCGTTCTGGACTATGACAAAAAATTAGTGTAAACGATTAAAAAAAAGGTAAAAATTGGAGTTGAAAAAACAAAACATGCAGAATGCGATGCATTCTGCAACGTCTACTTTTTGTGTCTTGCCAATGCATTGCATGTTGATGTGATAATCTCAGTCTTAATTTCGTAACAAAATATCTAGTAGTTTACGTAAAACAATTACACTCCTCTATACAAAGTTCTCTATTGCTTCAGTGAAAGTCCCCTAACTTTTTTGAAACATTATATCAATGGCTCAGCAACAGTCTCCAAGACCACTAAACTACCAAGAGAACATTGATCAATTGAACAAGGCATTCTGTGCCAACACTGTGCAGTCACTAATCTTCCAAGGATCTATGCGAGCATCCAACAGCGCTCTGCGTCGCTCTCCCTATATATTCCCATCCTTCTTGCCCTCAATTTTTCCTTAAAACACTCTCAATACACAAACACAACATCAACTCTCAAACCCCTACTTTTTCCAAACCCCTACAACACAACCACCTCCTACTATGTCAGACTCCTACGATCCCCTTCCGGAAGTCGAACTAGAGCTCGAGAACTTCACATACAATCTCACTACGGAAGAGCCACCCTACACGGATGTTGACGTGGCGGGATTGGCGTTGCCCGAATTGGAGAGTCACGGTGTATGGTACCATGCGAATTATTATGATGCGCAGAACGCGGAGTCATGGTTTGATATGAAGTCATGGGTTGATATGAAGTCATGGGTTGATATGAAGTCATGGGTTGATGTGCCGTCCGAGAGCCTAGAGGTGCTATTCAGCGACCACTTCTTGTTCAACGCAGACGCTGGCCTGTACGATTACATGGTGGGGAGAATTGGGTTTTACCGGGCTCACTGCCGCATATGTGCGACTGCCCTAATTGTTCCAACCACACGCTGAAGGGTAGTGGGGCTGCGTACTCCTTTAAGGACCGCGGTGGGTGGAATGCTGAGGAACACGCGATCGCTCCATACGGACTTCCGCCGTGGTATCTTCATGTCCCTGGCGTCGCGCATGGTGAGAAGTATATTCTTGAGCCACATTTTAGCCAGTCAGACCTGCGGGCACTGCTTAGCGAGCACGATTATGAGGAGTGGATGGATACTAAGTACGAGTGCGCGGTGGTGGGTGATGCAATGGGCATTGACCCTAGAGACGTGAACTTGAAGCTGCTAGGTAAGGAGCCCGTTCTAGTTGCCACAGGCAACGTGCTGCATCCAGTATTCGACTACGGGGGTGTCACCACAGTGCCATATAACGAGAAGGAGTGTGGAATGAGCAAGGATTGTCTGATCGCGCTAGAACAGTACTACACCGCTCTCAATGAAGCAGACAAGGAGTACTCGTATCAGATCTACTTGAAATCACTTCTCGATACGAATATGAATGTGTGGAACTCCAATCCTACGAACTGGATAGAAGACTCCAACCCTTACGACTGGTTAGTGAAGTTATTCGGACCTAACAAATCTTACTCCTCTGTTTCGTACGAACAAAAAACTGAGTTGAAGATCAACTTGGGGCTGATCGATCTCACGCCTTTCGAGGGTCTGAATATCGATCCGTTGGCGCTCCCCATCAACACCGAGGCTGCCACTCATTACAACATCGACCCTGACCCGAAAGCTTTCGTCGAGAAGCTCGAAGTTATTGAAACTTCCACAATCCCGGCCGCAGACATGTGGTACTTGCACTGCTGGAGCGACTTTGGCAAAGCAGACGACGAGCTTATCGAGCTAAAGAATGGCAGCGTGCAGGCAGACAACAGCCCTGTCAAGATGCCGTGTCCTCACGGCCATCTTGTTGGTAAGACGTGCCTAATGCAGATCATTGATGCTGGGGACACATTGTGTCCGCAGTGTCGTGCTGAGATCGTTCAGATTGTTGATCCTCGTGGTCCTCACCCTTTCGTTGGATTTGCAGATGACCATTTGCCTGTTGAGTATTCAGACTGGGACTAGTGCATATTTACTAGTTCTCTCTCCTCTAATTGTTAGTCCTTAAATTAGCTTTCACACACAATCAAACTATCCTTATCGAAAAACTGATCTCTCGCTCAATTGATGCTACACCTGTGACGTACGTACAGACCTAAAAAAAACCATGCTGTGAGAACAGGCCCCTCGCTGCCTGCGGTGTCATCGTCCGGTATCTGCTACACAACCGAATAGGTAAAGAGTAACATCGCTAAAGGATGCTAATGCTGTTAGCAATGATTTTTAGTACTGATGTTAGAGCAGATATGATATCTGTTGCACTCCTGCTGTACCACCGAGTACATTAGAAGTACTGTTGCCAAAAACACGGGTTCCATCGCTGAAAGTCCCCGTGCTCAGAGCGATCGCAGCCGAGTACGAGGTGAGGCGTAAGAGTGATTACTATCTTGCAGACACAGACTAGATCAGATCAGGTGCACGTGATCCTTACACAGGAACCAGAAGGTGTGAGAGGCGACAACAAGATTAGTCGTCTACACCCTCACACCCTCACCCCTTCATAAGCAAGTTGTCAAGAGCTGCCATTCCCTCTTGGACCACGGTCCTCCCTCCGTGGAACTCCCTCCCACGAATATGGCTGTGAAAAGTACACCCTCTCATGACCTTCTCCCGTCCGCTATCGCGATTTTCAGGACTCAATCAGGGAAAGGCCAAGATGAAAAGACATCCAATAGATCAGTGTAGCCACTTAAAGGAAGTCCATATTACGCTAGCACTTGCCAATCAGACCTACGATACTCTTGACCGTCACCAATCTTGCAGAGTGGGGTGCTCGGCTGCCGGTCAGAGGTGACGAGACGCTGTAAGTTGATGCTCGAAAGAGATTGGGTAGATTGGCAACACGGTACCATTTATGCAAGTATCTAGCCCTAGGACCTGAGGATGGGATGATTCTCATTCACAACCGCCCATACTCTTCATCCTGAGATCCCCTACACCATCCTCATCCAAAGATATGCTACATCTTCACCTTTCCCCTCTCCACAGTCAACTCTCAACACCCCCAAACAACCCTAAAACCCTGTACCGGCGCCCCGGGAGGCGCCACATTCTCAAACTCCTAATAATTCGGCTTCTCAGGCCCATCAAATCGCATGCCCATCTGCCACGTCATCGTCTCGGCACACGGGTCCTCCCCCAGGGCCGCCACACCTCCATTCGCCCTGATTCTCTCCAACGCCGCCTGCTCCCCGTTCGCCACCCCGAACAACTTCGTGTCATCCTTGTACCCCTCGTACGTATCCCAGTTGGCTCTTTCGCCCGCGGGGCGCACCACGCTCCAGACGTTGAAGCTGGGATTGGCACCGGAGATGACCTGTGTGGAGGGACTGGGAACGATGAATTCGAGGCGGCAGGTGGTGTTGCTCGACTTTGGGGGTAAGGAGGTAAATTGGACTCGCGTGGCGATCTCGCCCAGAGCGGGGGTCTGGCGGCGCAGCATGAAAAAGCGGTGGGCGGCGTGCAGGTGGTGGGCGTAGTCGGGGTAGCGCGAGTTCATGACTGTGAGGTCAGAGGGGTAGGCGCAGTTGCAGATGTAGGGTCCGCCGCTGAGGGAAGAGCTGAGGGTTGTATTGGTGATGTCGGTTTCATTGGTGGGAATTGTGGTCGTGTCGCTTGGGGGTGTGTCGCTCGACGTTGTGTCGCTTGAGAGAGTGTCACTTGAGGACTTATCGACTGCCGATGTGGTGGTGTTGGTGAAGGGCCATGGTGGAGGGGCCGCGAGAGTAAGAGGCAGGAGGACGCTGAGGAGCGTTGGGGTGCGTGTGAGGCGCATTGAGGTTGTCGGTGCTGCAGTGGGTGAGTGTAGGACGTATTGATGTAAATGATAGGTACTGTATGGTATCCAAAGATGGTTTGAAAATAACGGGTAGAAGGTGGACGAGACATTTGAGTTCAGTCCATGCAAAACCTGCGTACGTCGTTGCTGCCCAGAAAGTACTCATAGCGGAAGTCGTGACTGTGTGCAACAGAATGGCTGCGACCACTTGAAGGCAGCTACCTGCAGCAGTACGTAAGTAGTGTTGTTAGATGACAGCAACCATCCATCAAGTATGGGAAAATGGATGGTTGCGAGTAAAATTCGCCAGGATGCAGCCATATGATGATCAACGAATTCATTCCTTGAAACTACCAACTCTCGCATCCCACCTCTCCCTATCCCAGCCGCAGCTGCTCGCAAGCAAGCTGCGTTCTCAACCAGCACGCAACGTACTCCAGCTACTTCAACTAAATCTGATTTACTGTCAGCGCGAGCTCTTCAACTCATCAATAGCGAAAACAGCGTAATATGCAGAGATCAGACATCCAAGGAAGACATTCGTATTGCGTTCAGTGCCTCAGTCTAGGTTCAGGTCGAGACTAACGTGGAAACTGCGAATAGTGGAATATTTCATCATAAAACATGTGCATGGAAAGGAAAAAAATATAGCTTACAGTTTTGGTGCGATGCAGAGAGCGGCACTGCTGCTGTTAGTGAGGTGAAAAAGGGGCAAGCACGTATTGATGCTGCGTTGTGTTGTGTTGTGAGAGAACGAGGTTGGGAGTTGGATTGCAGAGAAAGAGGGAAGTTTTAATTATGGGTCCGGCGAATTGTTCGGCCGATGCGGACGCGACGCGTCGTAGGGCTGACAAGCATGTAAATCCTAAGTCAGAACTCTGTCGAACTTTATAGAATCATCGAATTGTGCCTACAACAGCTCAACAACAATTTTGCCAAAGCTCACACCTGCCTTCTGCTTGTTCAAGCCCTCCTGCACGCTTTCCAAGCCACCCTTCACAACAATCGGCTCAGGCAGCGCCTTCAGCGTCCCCTTCTGCAGCGCCGCAGGCACCCACTCGGCCCACACGTTGTCTCCGATGTACTTATCAGCAAGCGCAACGCTGGGGGCAAATACACTGGTACCCTCGATGCCCTCAGGCACTTCCGCGCCAGGCAAGACGGACGCGTAGCGGCCGCCGAGCTGCTTGGACACGGGGACCCACGCCTTGACTGCGTTGGGCGTGCCGATGGCGTCACACACACCTGCGAAGTCGGAGCCCTTGAGCGCAGCAACGATGTCTTCGACGACGGAAGAAGAGTTGTAATCAAAGACCGCATCGGCGCCCAGCGCCTTGACCTTCTCGATGTTGCGCGCCGATGATACGCTGATCACCTTGTGGCCTGCACCGGCCGCCAGCTGGATCGCGGTTGCGCCAACGCTGCTCGAGCCGCCCCAGACAAGGACCGATTTTCCGGACGCCGGGGGGTTGGCCTCGGACGTCTTGGGCAGCGGCAGCGCGAGCGCCTCCTTCTTGAACAGGCAGGCTGCGGCGGTAGAGATGGCAAGGGGCAGCACGGCGGCGGCGTTGTAGGACAGCGAGTCCGGGATCTTGGATACAACCAGCGCGTTGAGCGAGGTGTAGAGCTGGAAGCCGCCGTCCTTGGGGTTCTGGCTCACGAGCGAGAAGGCGTGACTGTGAGACAATTCTGGTGAGTATGCGGCGTGACATGTGTAGAGTGTACGTACCCAAGCACGCGGTCGCCCTTCTTGACGTGAGTGACACCCTCGCCAACCTCGTGAACTTCGCCAGCAACATCAGTGCCCAATACGTTGGGGTAGGTCTTGAGGAAAGCGCCTGTTTGTCAATCGCAATGCCATTGAACAGCCATTGAAATGCATACCATAATCTTGGATCTTCCCTGTGCTAGGTCAGCCTCTTGTCATTTGAGCAGTGGTGAGTAAGAAGACGTACAGTCTACAGGGTTGACGGCAGCAGCATGGTTCTTGACTACGACCTCTCCCTTACCCGCAGACGGGAGGGGAGCGTCTCTGACCTCCAGTGGGTTGGCCTTGGCCTCGACGATGTATGCAGCCTTGTTCGACATGTTGTATGGATAGATGAATTGTTTGAGTGCTAAGGCGATGGTGGGGGGTAATTAAGCTTCACAAGCTCAGCACATCATTACGGAGCTTGCGGAGTTAGTGCCCCACCCATCTCGTACACCGGCGTTACAGAGTCATTGGTAAGCGGACGGTGTGTTAAATTGGTAGTCGGTGAGCATATGCAGTGCTGCCGAGGCATTTTTGCGACACTACGTCCAGAGATAGAGTGCGGAAGTTGTAGCACAGATCAGATTGACCAATCAGATCCAAGACTAGCCTACTGTAGTAGTATCACTGCACTGTGTACGTAGTAACGTCTCCTTCCTTACAGTGTAGTTGTAGACACAGAAGCGCATCCTTGATGCATGTTACCGAACGATCCAGGACGAAGTTCACCATCGCTCCTCGACTTCTATAGTTCTCTCAGCTCGCCCACTTCACTTGTAATGCAACCCAAACAAGACTTAGAGCACTTGTACCTGTTATAAATTGATGACTTAAAAAACTTCTTCTCCCATAGACTTTAAATGCTGCTAGCGCACACCGTGTCTCTTACATGCTGAAGAAAACTGCTAATTACGGGCTACTTCACAACCTAAACACTTTTTATCCATAACTTAATAATGGATTTTGGAGACTACAAATCAAGAAATACACGCTTAAGTGCTTGAACAGCTTGTGTATAGTTCTCTGGTGACTTAAGCTTGCATTGCACAGCCCCTATAGATACTTGTGTAGTGCCTGGCTATTTCCTTTGCCTTAGTGTCAATTGAAGGAGCATTACAAGTGTACCACGCTTTCCATCCAACTTAAGCTGCAAGATGGTTGTAGAGATAGTAAAGGTATCTTACAAGATTCGACTTGCCGGCTTGTGGCGCTGTAGCTTACTGTGAAAGGTGCAGATGAGTGACCGGGGCTGAGCCACGGAACAGCAATGCGCGCATGCGTACATGCGTGCGTCGTATTATAGCTCAGGCCGTCTTCTGGTATCTTCCAAGTGTCTTCCTCCTTTGCTTAATCATGTAAGTAAACATGGTGTACGCTCCTATATCCAGTCAGTATCTCTCAACTAAATATTTTTGGAAAGCAACATACCTGGCATATACAGCGCCAGCAAGAAATAGAACACCGGGGGAAGTACCGCGCTGATCTCCCCCACAGGCTCAATGCTCCTGTACATTAACCACCACTCCGCGCCGATTCCAATAGGATACAGAGCGTAGAACATCGTATACCTAACCCAGTCAGCTTCCACATATGCAGCGCTTGAAAGATAAGCGTACCTGAGCCACACAAGCCCCTTCGGCGCCGCCCCGTGCAGGTTCAGCGCGAGGTACAAGTAACGGATTGAATCCGCAACTGCCCAAGCCATAACCAGCGTGGAGAAGGCAAGAGATGACGCGGTACTAGTAGGAAAGGAGTACCAGATCATCCAGACCTGAATAACGCGCGTGCAGACCTGGATTGCGGTCGTACTCACGGGCGATTTGACCAGACCTGTAAAGCTTGATTAGTCCGTGGACCAAAAAAATTCTTACATCAAAATTTGCCCTTTCCAACTAAATATGTGGTGTTGATGGCGATCGAAAGTAGAGACAAATCGGTCTAGACGTACCAATCGCAGCATGCACAACCTCAATCAGCGTGAGCGTCTGCACCCATCTCGCCCGCGGCTCAACAACCTCAAAAAGCTCAAACCGTCCCCTCGAAGTGTTCAAAAGCGTGCTGGCGCCAATCCAGAGCCACAAGCCAGCGAATAAGGTGTTAAAGAGGGTGAGGTACAGAGTGCGGAGGGAGGACGTCCTGCGTGCTTGCTCATCACGAGTCGCCTTTGTTTTCTCGGCCATGACGGAGAATTGCAACGCTCTTTTCTTTGAGTAATAGTATGTGTGTGCAGTCGGCGTAAGAGTAGATTTTCGTTCCGTAGAATTAGTGATGCGGCGGAAAAGTGTCGGATTTGGCGCTTGTACCGAGGCTAGAATGCGTTTCGCTTGTCCGCTTCCTCTACTATTTATGACTTTGCGTGATTGATTTTTGTATGGCAATATGTCTGGGGTCTATGGTCGACCGTAAGTTGCAACCATGTGTTCAGCATTCGACTGTTAGTCTGGGATGCACGGAAGTTTATTTACTATGACAACGCGAAAAACACCTGAGTGATACCTACAGGTCGATGTTCACATGTGAACATTGTTAGAAACGTGCCGGCAGCTGTAGAGACCTGCTCAAACTCAACGTAGATTTCGCTCGAGACATATCATTAGAAAGAAGAAAGTGGCTTAATTTCTGAAGAAGTGAAATATAAGAGAGATGATTGTTAGCTATTGAGCAATGCCTCTGTACAGAACGAGCTAGTCTCAATTAGGATAGCGAACCATAGTTCGTCACTACCCTCGAAAGCAAAGAGGGTCTCTGCTCCCAACATCCTTTTATCTTAATATAGGTGTAGGGCGTTATATTTCTGATGATGGTACCGGTCAAATGCGTCTATACAGACGTTGCTTCTGATAATAGTTAACCGTATATGTACAGCACCTCACCACTACCAAGCAAGTTACGTTGAAACGGACAAGCAGAGTAAGCCAGCTCTTTCCCTGAAAATGGATAGTGAAAGAATCGTCCATGATGGCTACAGAGGTTATTGGCAGCGCATTGTCTTTGTTTCTTCTTATTTGAATTCTCTAATGAGCGAAGCGTTCAACAGAGCTGATGGGAAGGTGCAGCACATCAAGTCATTCATGCCGGTGTCAGCAAGTGTAATCATGGAGCTATATAAAAGTCGTCCTTAGCTCGAAGGCTTATTGACAGTTAATAGTTCGCAATTGCCTCAAGCTCCTTCGCGTTGGTTCCAAAATGAATCGCTGGACGACTTTGTTCCTCTGGATAAGCAGGCGCGATGGCTCTACCGACCAGCCGTCACCCGAACAGGTCGCGACAACCCAAACCCAAACCCAAACCCAAACCCAAATAGTCCTTTAGCGACCTCAAATTCTTCGTTTTCCCACAAACAGAACGTTCCGCAGCCTATCAGTCATCATTGCACGACGCAGCTCTGCTCGCAGCATGTCTTCGATTGCTTACACACTTCTCGCACGTTGCACAGACAGTCTCGGCGATACTTCTCGTGAAGTTTGTGCTCAATTACGTCCAGCACAACCCATCGCACATCTTCCCTTCTGGGGTAGTTACGACGTACAGTATTTCCAAACAAATCCGTGAGAACCATAGCGAAAATTTGGGAACTCTCTCCCACATCGACAGGCGTACTACCCCTGAGATTTTGGGTTGATTTATGTCGTCTGCACACGCTATACCCGATCAATTGGGCTTCGTTCGAATTCGAGACGCATCAGAGCCTCCAGTCAGTCGTGTATCCTATACATCACTTGAATTAGAGGATTCTCAACCGATCAATCGCAGCTTTCGCTTCCCTGATCGAATTTACCTTCTCGCCTTGGTCTTTAGCCACTTAAGGTGCCTTCGAAGTCTGCTCTCGCGAAGACGACACGGCAAAGACAGTCCTTAGCCTTTCTGACGACTCCGCTCGCATTTCTGCTCTGGCTTGCGAGGGCCTTGAGTTGCGTCGAAGACTCCAACGCAAGGCAGAACAGGCGACTCGCGAATCCCGTTCAAATGTGCGCACGCGCAGCAATGATATCAAAAGGACAGGCGAGTCAGGCGACTCAAGCGAGGTGACCTCAGCAAATGACTTCATACAACTACGCCCTGTGCGCCCAAGACATGAGAAAACTACAAAAAGCTAGGTAGGTAAGTAGTTACAACTTGTTTCAAATTTTAGTCCCCAGGACCTGCTTTGCAGTCGCGATTGTTGGGCCAATACACTGTGAAGTAGCCGAGTCAGACGAGGCGCGTGGACGAGGAATTACTGCGACGTTGACCACCACCAAGCTATCCCATTTCACGCAAGCACCCTACACCCGGCAATTAGCGGCCCCGGCTCACAAGCAGACGGTCTAAAGAGGGCGAACAGTCCAGAGACGATATCAGCCTCAGCGGTGAGAAGCCTCTGCCTGCCAATATCTCGTAGATCTTGGACCTAGCAAAGGTCCTATAGATCTTGCCACTTCTGAACTATCTCTTCATCCAGTGGGATTGGAACATAAGCCAGTACTGGATACTCGAACCTACGCATTCATTATAAGTCTTGCAATACAAAGTACGCTCACCGAGGAACTGTTCGCGATCGCATGGTGTGTGTCTGTGTGAAACAACAATGAATGTGGAGCTGAAACGTGACAGGCTTGTTGCATAAACAACCAAAGTGTTTCACACTCTGGTGGAATCTCACCTTAATGGTTCGCATGTATGAAACATCCGAGACGCGTATTCTCAACCACCGACATAGCCGTCTAACAAGGGAAATAATGTATCCGCTTGGAAAGTTGCTGTGCATGCGACGGAGTTTCGTCAATGCGTTTCTCTAGAAACAAATGCAGGCGCGCTTTGAACGGCTATCAAGCTTCTTAGTTTGGCCATTTCGAAAGCTTGATCACGATTGAACATGGTTCAAGCTTGATGGAGGTTGGTGATAGATGAACAGGTGCGAAGCAACTGGACAGCCGGGAGGGGGAGGCGCACATAAATACTGCCTGCGACGTGTACTTTCGCAACATCATCATCATCATCATCACAACGATCATCTCCTCTTCCACCATCAGTCTGCGACTTTCTCTTGTTTGCATCTCAAGCATTCTTCAGCCGGACTGTCTTTACTTTCGACAACCACCCCATCCGCAACATTACCAAACCAAATATGCGCTTCACCACTGTTACCACCACCGTCCTCTTCGGTCTTCTGGCTTCTGCCACCGCTGAACCTATCGCTTTGAACCAGCGAAGCGAGCTGCGCGCATCCAATGTCCGCGACTTGACTGCCTCCCATGGCATTGCTGTTGCGGCACTTGCAGCAGGTCTCCAGCAGAGACAGGCAGGTGGCAATGGAACTGGTAGTGGACACAGCGGTATGGGCGGCGGCCAATCTAGTAGCAAACACGGTGGCAAGGGCGGAGGAAAAGGCTCTGGTCACCGCGGAGGTCAGGGTGCGGGCGGCAACGGGGCCCAGAGCTCCGGCGGTCAGAAAGGACAAGGCCAAGGCAACAGCTCAGGCTCCGGCCGTAAACCCTCCAGTAGTATGGGAAGCAATGGTTCGGAAGGTTCCAGCAGCTCCAGCAGTAGCTCCAGCACGTCAGGAAGTGCCAGCAGCAGCAGTAGTGAGGACAACGGAAGTGGCTCCAGCAGTGATGGGAGCAGCAATAGCCCTTCAAGTCAGTCCGGCCTGAATGGTGGCTCCTCGACCGGAACAGGGAGCAGTCAGTCAGGTTCCAGCAACGGGTTTCCAAGCTCTAGTGGTGGTCAGTCATCCTCAGGACAGACTACCGGGCAGGATCAAGGCAGTGGCAGCCAGACGTTTTCCGGACGTGGCTCTTCGAGCGGCAGCTCATCCTCTCGTGGTGGCGGCTCAGCGTCATCTGGCACAGGTATGATCTCTGGTGGTGCAGGCAGTAGCACATCCGGGAAAGGTAGCAGCAGTGGTGGCAGCAATGACAGCAGCAGCACAGAGAAGCGCTCTGTCATGATTCGGGCTATGCCATGGAGCGCATAAAAATGTAGTGGACGGCAGGTTGCGCCGGCTAGAGCTGGACTACTCATAGTTAGCAAGTAGACATGGAAATAAAAGGTTCTAGAACGCCAATAATTTTCAGATGAGAGTGTTTGATCACGATGTTGCTTTTTCATTTGGTAACTCCGTTATGACTATCGTTTTGTTGAGTGGTGTGGCGCCATACGCTTCCGGTCAGCGCCACCGAAAAGACTCCCAGGAATAAAGCCGCAGGGTCATCGCGGTGTGGCTGAGCCGCAGCTCGAACCCCCATGAACAGTTGGGTGTGTTGTCGGCGCCGCTGACGTGGAACTGGTACCGGAACGTTCCCTGCATAGTTTGGAAAAGCAAAACTGGGACGCAACTGCTCGATTTCTCTTCTGCACGAGCCTTCATGCAAGAGCAGTCGCCAAAAGCAACTGGTGTCAGCCATCTCGTACATTTCGAGTAATATGTCTGGAGTCAATAAGACCCATCCTGGAGGTCGGCGACGATGCTTCGCACCTGTGTCCCTTTTGGGTTCTAGAGGCCTGCCCATTTGCAAAGGCAGAAAAGCGTAACACCTTCACTTCATAGTTCACAGCTTCCTTTTGTGGCAGTGTCCGCTCGAATTAACATGCAGAACCAATCGCAATCGGTGCAAAGGTCATTTCCCTGGCCGCTGTCGTCACTATACACATGGTTAGTGTGGGGCCAGTATCCGCTGACCCACTGGCGTACAGTAGATCAGTAGTTTAGGACTCTTTTTGGGTGATGACATTGCAACACCACAAATATCTGTGGTCACTATGCAGAAAAATAAAGTGCGCACCGTGAAGTCTCCCTCCAAAATCGAGGCTCTGTACGCACGGTCTCTTTATTTTTGTTCAAATGTCATAAGAACTCATCGAAAACATGGGATTGGAGGTAGGATTGGCCTGTGCGTCCCGCAATACTGTAAGAGACGAAGGTAGGATGACCTGTAAACCAGGATTCAGGTACTGTGCAGATCTCAAAAGCCCGGTGCTTGTCTTCAACAGGGTAACGACGTGGCTGATCTTCCGGGAGCTGCCATCCGGAGACAAATCCGGGGCTAGCGCAGTCCTATCTTGCGGGGATGGACGCTACGTAGGTGGGAAACCGCGGTGCCGCGGCTCCTTGCGGGCAAATCACCGCCATTAAACTTACTCTTTGGGGACTTAGGTGCGACTGTCCTGTCCATGTCGTCGGTTCCTACACCTGTAAGTGCGGAGGATCGTCGCAACGTTGGAACCAAGACGACACCGATCGAGGTCAGCATTCTTCCAGTTACGGCGATTGGATGTGTATAGCATTGTGATCGACATTCTACGAAAACGGTAATGGAGATTACCGCTGGCACGAAGGAGCGAAATAATTGGTTTGCTCAAGCGTGGCTATATTTCATATACATATACAATATTGCATATAAGACTTCGCAGTCATTCCCAAATCTCACAGTAATCATCTCACAAATATCAAGTCTACCATAATGAGATTGACATCACAGTTTCTCGTCGCCGGCCTGGCACCGCTTACTCATGCCTTCCCTGCCATGATATTCGAGGCAGCTGCCAATGACCCAGCCATTGCAGCTCGTGCCGCAGAGATCGAGGAGCAGCTTAAGACTCGTCAAGCTGGAGCTGACGCTGCCACACTTCTGTTTGAGCCGGTCAACACATTCAACGCAAAGGCACAATACATCGACGTGAGTGCCGGTAGCGGCCACGAGTATGTGCCTCCATCGGCTGGAGACCTTAGAGGCCCCTGTCCTGGACTCAATGCTTTTGCAAACCATGGTAAGTTGACCAATATCGACACAGCCACTTGAGACTGACTCAGCAAAGGATTCCTTCCCCACAACGGATATGCCTCTGTTCTCCAATACATCGATGCAACTCAGAAGGTTGTCGGCATGGGACCTATACTGGCCACGTTCTTGGCGGCGCTTGGTGGAGCCATCGATGGTGACGTACTGAACTGGTCGATGGGTGGCACTCCCACCATTGCACAGGGTGGCCTGACAGGGCCCCTGGGAAACGGGCTGATTGGGTCACACAACAAGTATGAAGGCGATGCCTCTCCCACCAGACCCGACTTGTACGAAGCAGGAAACAACTACAAGACAGTCACCTCCCAGTTCCAAGATCTCATTAACCACTCGCCCGGTGGCCAAGTCACTCTCGACTCCCTGACAGCCTTCCGCTCGGATCGCTTTGATACCCAGATTAAGAATAACCCGTACTTCTTCAACGGACCTTTCACAGGTGTACTTGTGCAGCCCGCCGCGTATACCTTCATCTACCGTTTTATGGCGAACCACAGCGCCGAATACCCCGCAGGTTACCTCAGCTACGAGACCATTCAGTCCTGGTTTGGAGTCGAGGGTACCAACGGCAACTACAACGCTGTACAGGGTACCGAGCAGATCCCTGCGAACTGGTACAGACGTGCTCTAGAGTACCCTTACGAATCTACGTACTTCCTTGCCGATGTTCTCAACGCCGCAGCTCTCCACCCCAAGTTCCTCAACATCGGCGGCAACACCGGTAAGACCAACACTTTCACTGGTGTGGATGTCAAGGATCTCACAGGAGGTCTCTTTAACTCCGCAGATCTCGCCAAGGGCAACAACCTTGCTTGCTTCTTATACCAACTTTCGGCTCAGGCTAAGCCTGATGCCGTGCTTGGTGTTCTCACTAAGCTGACGAATGCTATTGGTAGCATCATCGGCGGTCTTGGTTGCCCTCAGCTGCAAGCTATTGATACCTCGCAGCTGGAGAAGTTCCCAGGGTACTCGCAGAAGCCAGTTTACGGTTAAGCCTTGATTTTCTGCAACCTCATGGATGATGAGCTATGGTCACGACTTTTTTCGATTATGGAGATGCGTAGGGAGCGAAAGCAGCGATAGTTTCAACGCACATGAATTTAATCTTATAACTTTGCATCAATTTAAAATGTTTTACTGACGTGTCTCACGACATTGTTCATCCGCATTGCGGATGCGAGTGACCCGAACATTGTTGAAATTGTTACACACTGTCCTTAGACCTCATTTGTCTCTTAGAATTGTGATTGAGAGGTGCTAGAAGTCAAGCAATAGCACATGATGTTACAGGTCTTCTTTTCCACCTACGCGTCTTCTGTCATGTCCTACACTCTTTAACTTGCCTTACCTATACCAATAAATACCCATTTAAACCACAATCTCAACTAAAGATCACTTACACTACGATATCTTCTATCAACCACCTAAACAACAATCACGACTGCACATTCACAATCGCAGTCACCATATCGACCGTGGGCCCAGACCATGGGAACGGCGAGCCTCCATTTGCATGGAGCGACGACGTCCCCTCTGATCCTAAAGACGATGACTTTTCTCTCAGCTCCGACGAGGATAGCAGCATCGATGACTCCAACGGCGACCCAATGGAAACAGAGGAGCTGAAGTCTGAGCGTGCTGATATTGGAAAGTATGAGTATGCTCCCCGCCTCGACGATGATAGTAGCACCAAGAGCTTGGACAATGATCAAACGGAAATTGACGAGAATGGCCCGACAGGCACAGCAGAGCCCTTGACCTTTCTCACAGTACCTGGAGGTAAGTATTCCCACACCCCCAAAATCCATAATTCGATTGCTGACAGATATCTCACAGAAATTCGTAACTTGATCTACAGCTTCATGACTGATGCTGCAAAGATTCATCCGTGTGAGCTCAAGATCGCAAAACCGAAGCAGTCCGGCTTATCACCGGCAATCCAACACGACATTTGGAAAGGACGAACCGCCTTTCGCAAGCCCCCATCAGACTGCAAAGATTGGTCCCTACTGAAGCGGGAATTCCTCGGACCGGCGCAAGTTAACCGTCAGCTCCGGGAGGAAGTTGTGAACTTCACTGACGGCTATGCGTATCACGTTTACCTTTCTCAGCTCGAAGCCTATGCCAATGAATTCTTCGTCAACAGCATTAGGAACATTCGCCAGCTGAGTTGGACTCGGATTCACTTTCTGCCCAATGACTCGGTGGACGTAAAGGACCTGACGCTATTTCTGGCACGTCTACCAGGTCACCTTGGTATGCACTATCATCATAATCTCCCAGGATGGCTCTTCGGCACCAATATGAGCGCTGAGTGGCTAATCTACCTAGAACAATGTGTCAGCCGTGTTGTAGTCCGCACAAGCAATGACGTTTGCACTAGCGATGTCCTCGGACCGTCACTCATACCGGTAAAGTCGGGCATATATGTCTACGAAGACCATGCAGAGAATTGGATGTGGAAGCGGAAGCGGCTTATGCAACAAGATGCTTGGCTGGAAAAGTATGGCTTACTTCATCCAAACCGCGTTAGAGTGGCTGTCTCGGTGGACCGGGGTATTCGCAGTGGAATACACACAAAGGGGAAGCGTTTGGTGAACGGATCATAAGTTGATGAGGCAAAAAAGAGAAAAGTCAGATTTGGTTTTGGAACGTAAGGAGAAACAGTGAACATATGTTGTTGCTAGTGTGATGATGAAACAGAAAAAAAGGTACTTTGATTTTGGCGAATAATGAAACACATACCACATTACATAATCCATACACTCTGCATCTGTAACTGACTATCCACAGCTTCTCCATCCATAATCCCATGTACATAAGCGTCGCCAACTAAAGTCAGCTGATGATTCTTCCTACCCTCAGAGCCAGCATCCCTCATCACAAAAGGGACATTGCCTCCCTTGAACACCCATATCTGATCGCTAGCGCACGTATCTGGTGGACCAATACCAATATAACCCCGCTTCGTAACGAAGAATGTCTGGTTCTCCATCATACCAACGAGAGATTCGTACAGGTCGACAAAGACATCGCCTTCAATTGGGCGAGCGAGCCATTTTCTTACGTTGGGCAGAAGGTATGGATCGATGTTTGGGCATTCACTCAAGAGTCGCGGCTTCGCGGAACGTCTATAAAAAGTGCTGGAGTGATTTGATGGAGTTGCCATCCACCAGGGGACACTTGATGACTCCGAAGGGTGATTAAGGTTCGGAGCTATTGACGAGGTAGGTGGAGGTCTTGCTGGAGATGGCGGCGAGCTATCGAAGGGGAGCGGTGCAAGAGTTGGAGAGGGTGTTTTATAGACCGGAGACGATGGTGAGTAGCTTGGGGATATCGATGACCCGCACTTAGCCTCTACCTTCGCAGCAGTACAAGGAACGAAATCAAGACTGACTTCTCTATTGAGGAAAATCTGCAATTTGTCGAAAAGCTCCTCAAAGTCAGACTGCAACCGCTCACGACCAAGTGTCGCTATCCTACCAAGTGGCAGTTCGTCCATGATCAAGTCCCCTACCAGAGTCCTGCAGACTGCAGAGTCCCAGCTGAACCCATCTCTGTAGATATCGGGTACATGCTCCAAAGCTTTGTACTTCTCCAAAAGTCGCATGCATTTCGATATGGGTTCGCGTAGCTTATCGAAAAGGATCGGTTCTTGAGCATCGACACGAATAAGCTCGGTGGTATACACGACCTCATCGATATAAACACCCATCAAACCGAGTACATTAGGATCGAGGGACTCCACCAGCTCTAAATCATGGTTGCCATTTGCTGAGAAGGCATGGTAGCGATGCGAATGACCCCACCATTTTAACTGACGTTTACCAATACGATTGCATTGTGCAAAATCAATAGCCCACGTAGGATTATTGGTGGTGAGGTGTGGCAGCTCACAGGCACCCAGCAGTGGACGGAGACCATGTTCGTGCTTGATTAGATCTAATGTAACTTTTGCAAATAATTCCGGCACTGCAATGCTATAGTCGCAAGAAATGGCGCTTGGTATCGCTTGCGGTGAGATCAAACCGAGTAATGCATAGACTTTGTCGCGAGCGTCGGTAAATTTTCGGTGTCGCCAGCGCATAAGCAGATCCAACGGATTGTCAGTCTCGGAGTGTCTGAACCCGTGGACAGGATACAGAAGGCGTCGTAGTAGTTCCGTATGTTTGTGTCGACAAGCTGCGAACCCTTCGGGAAGCGATGGCAAACTGTCCAAGTCACGCAAGTTGCGTGCAGCAGTAAGCACGGTCTCACGCGAGATGGCTAATGGTCCCCACAATAGCAAGCCTGATGGAGGAATTATGGCTTCCTGTACCGTCCAGATCCGTGACCACCACGGGTTCCCATACATTGAGAATTCCGTAAAAGCCTCTCGTGCGGCCACCCCAGCTTCCGATTCCTGGAACATCACTGGCAAGGCGCGTAGCGGAGTATCTTTCGCCGACGCCGATTGTCGCAAGAAGTCAAAGACAGCTGCAGAGGCAGCTTGTGACTTGTCGGAATGATCACCAGGAATTTCGCCCATCCATGTCACACATTGTGCGCACTGTCGGTAGATATCTCTCATCAGAGCTACCTGGGCAGCCTTCTCTTCCAGGTCCCACTGGTTGATGCAGATTTGATCAATCCACAAGTTGCGCTCAGCCGTCTCATGTCGAAGGCGCAGTAAGCCAGCGTACAAGTTCTTTGTGACCGCTATCGGCGTGCCAGAGACATCGATGGTTACATCTCCGCTGCGATCTCCCCAAACATAGGACACGGTCTCGAATACTGGGTGCTCATCGAGGCTGACTACTCTGGTTGTACATCGAACGGCGTCGCCTCTCCCACCAGGCAGGAGATGCAAGATACGTATCTCACGTTCCGTGCTGCGCATTGCTGGTCGTTTAATCGAGATCACTGCCAGGATAAGAGCTCGTGGTGATTAAGTGAGATCTGACTGCCAGGACGAGAGCTTGTGGTGAACGAGTGAGATCTGCTGACAAGTGGTGGGGCTGCAAGAGCCCCACATCCACATGACTGTAACGAGTATAGGCAACAATTAGAAGCCATCCTCATCCTGTATCAAGACCCATACACAGTAGCAGGTCCTTTCTATGATCCAGCTTTATAAAAGATCAAAATCACCTCGCCAAGGCGGAATCTGGCGTTCAGATACAGCCTGCGAACGAAGCTGCAGGGTGTCCTGTAAAGTTGAGGTCCTGGCTTATGGATACGCGTGCGCATGTTTACCTGAATTCAAATCGCTCGGTCATATGAGCCTGGATATCACTCGTTGGATTCGCGTTGGAGATGCGTTGATGATGGCCGTGCGCCTGGAGAAACCTGAAATTAATATATTATCGTGGGTGCGGTGACGCCAAGAGCTTCTTACGAGCATTTCCTCGAGCCAGTTGTACAACAGCGAAGACTTACGCATTAAGGTTCGACACACCTCCTTCTCAGTGCCCAGCCGTGATCGACCACGCAAAGGACTCGATCAGGCCTGACCGCAACCCCATGTCATGCAAGCAGGTGTCAGTGGGAGTCCTTTACTGACGGGAAGTCGCGCTCAAATGCCTGCTGTACAATGAGTTATTAGGAGTTGACAGGAGTCGGAGCAAAACTATGATTCGGATGCGCAAGCGAGGAACGTTCGCCTCCACCCAGATCGCAGTCAACTACTCGAGTAATGCGCTTCGGCAGATGGGCTTTGTTCGATACGCCGTACCTCAAGATGCAAATTCGATGATGTCGATGTTGAGATAGTCCGTCTCGGGACTGGGGCGGCCTGAACCAAGCTCTTGTTAGCTGCCGATCACACCATCCAGAAAGAGACCTTGCTAACCATTCTGAGCGATTCGGCATTCGATGACGCACCCAATAAGGGGAGCTTTGCGGGAACAGAAACCCAGAAGTCGATCGATGTGCATTCTCCATCCGTGCCATGGACAAGAGCACGATCGTCAGGAGCTGGAATAACCTTATAATGGAGGATCTTCATTCCAGAAAATTGTCGCTGTACCGTCCGCAACGGCTGCGAACGTTCGTCAGGAAACTCTGAAGAATTGCTATGCCTGAAAGTGTGATGTCTTGACCACTTCGAATGTGTCTCTGACATCACACAACTATAGTCTGCTCAGGATTCAAGACCCTCAGCTTGGAGATTCTGGACCGAAGATCGACATAACGAACTTAGCCTCACCAACTATCTTACTTCGCCGAAGCTTGGATGTCCAAATCCTCCGAGGACATTACTTTATGTGGAAGTACGTGCTGTTTCAGACTGCAGTTCATTGGTGCAACTAGAAAAACATTGGCAATTGATCGACAAAACACCATATAATACATGCTAGCTCCCAAACCAAGCGACGGCACTAAGCACTTTATGCCAATTCAACGCAGTCCGCAATGACGGACGAGGCTTACAGAAAGTGGAGAGGTGACCATAGCGGGAGGCACTGACTTGGGACGGTTGGTTATTTCGCGACAAGCTGATCAGTATTTGAGGTCATATAAGACACTCGGCTGTTCAATCCTGCCTCTATCTGCAACGCAACTTCTCACTTATTCGACTCTCTTAATATCCACCTCTAGGCATTTAAGCTTGTTGTATATCTCATATACATCGCCAACATGAGGACATCTACCTTTGTCACTGTTTCCCTTCTCTCCCTCTCATCTACAGTCATCGCTGCTCCCACACCTCAGCTCAGTAACATCCTCGGGTCCATCACCAACGCCGGTGCTGGAAACGACAACCTTTTCCAGGGCAACGGCAACCAGAACGGCAACAGCAACGGAAATGAGTGAGTGATAGGCCGTACATGTACTGATCTGAAGGCTAATGTGTCAAGCAACTCCGCCGGTAACAACAACGGCAACGGCAATGCCGCAGGTGTCGGTAACTCTGCCGGAAACGGCAACAGCCTGAACCTCGGCGGTATCCTGAAGGCCCGCCAGCTCCCCGGCTTGACCAACCTTCTCTCCGAGCTTGAGCTCGAGAACACTATCGGCTCCGTCACAAACCCCACTGCTGGCAGCGGAAACTCCTTCATCGGTAACGGCGTGGGCAATGGCAACGGTAACGGTAACAACAACGAGGTCGGCAACAACAATGGAAATGACAACGAGGCCGGCAACGATAACGAGGCAGGCAATGGCAACACAATCGACCTCAAGCGTGGCCTTTTGGACCCCCTTGGCTCCATCACCAACACCCTCGGCTCCGTGACCAACCCCGCGGCTGGCAGCGGGAACGGCTTCCTGGGCAACGGCAATGGCAATGGTAACGGCAATGGCAACGGTAACAGCGCAGGAAACGGCAACGGTAATGGCAACACTGTTGGAAGCGGTAACTCGGCCGGCAATGGTAACTCTGTCAACGTGAGTCCTAATGTAGCCCTGCCCGATATCTCGCTGCCTGACATCAACTTGTAAGGGGTTGTGGAAGGTCAGTCTGTGAGATGAAGAAAAGAAGAGCCGTGCTGATGAGAAGACAGTTCCGTGCTTAGACGTTGTTGTTGGGTTAACGACATGTTTGGAAGGCGTTAAGGTGCAAATTGAGGCTGGTTAGGTTTAAGAGAGGGGGATACCCCGTGGCTGTCGTGCCAGGCGTATCAGTATTGTAATCATAATGCATATGTACTCGCAGTGTCTCTTGCACGACTGAAACGGTGGAAGATAAGGACTGACTTCACAACGCTCCAAATTTATTACCACAGTTTGAAGTCAGATCCTGGAGACTACAAGTAAGAACAAGCAGAGTATCTCACTTGCCTACTTTTGCTGTATTATATAAAGAGGCTGAAGATGTAGAGCGTAGGTATCCTAGGTTCTGTAGACATCTCGGCACTTCTGTTCTGCATGCCACAAGCTTAGATTGAACGCCACACCCCCCGGGATTCTGCAAACAAGCACTTACTCCTACTTTGCACACATCAAGATGGGCGCAAAAAAGCGTGCTGCTTTCCGCAATTTCCCACGACGTCCGGTATCCAACTACAAAACCGCACGTTCATCGATCGACAGCCCCCTTACTCAGTCCCTGCGGGTGATCCTCTCCAGCGGTTCCCAGTGTCGATCACCAATACACTACTCCACAACGCCCGTCCACGAGGCTAGTCGGAGCTTGTGCTACTTCCCGGACCATATACCAACAGCTTCTTGTCACATCCAATGAGACGTTGAGCATTTTGCAAGACTGGCGATAGCGAAGAGTACTTCAAGTCTGATTAGCGTGTGCTAGGCAATTAGGACTGTCTGTGTATTGGACGCTCTTTGATTTTTCTTTTTCCTGATTGAGTCCTTTAGGGTGACAGGATGCTGTATGATCGCATTGGTGATCAAGTTCCACTCTTGGTAACACGGCGGGTGCGCGTGTTCATGCTTCGTTAATTTACAGCGGGTGTGTACGAGGTCATCACACAGAGTTGGAGACATCATTCGATCTGAGTAAAAGGGAGATGTGTATCGACTCTGTTGTGGTTGGGACTACCCACGCGAATGTGCTGGGTCAGCCGGAGGGTACGAGTTGCTGCATACTGTAGATGCAGAAAACTTACAGCAGCTGACTCTCTAAAACAAAGAATTCCTAAAAGTCAGAGTTGCGTAAACTCAGGTCAAGCAGCATCATCGGTTAGGAGATTGAGATGGCGTGAGCGGATTGATCCCGAGTTTCAACGAGTCGATTACTGTAAAGGCGCTGTATTCACCCGGATCTCATGTATGGACAGTCTAGCCAAATCGAAAGGTCTTCATGCACGCTCACGTGCGCCGACTCAGTTCCTCCGTCTCTCCTTCCTTCCAATTCTTGAACTGCCTCGTACTCAATTTCAACTCAAACATACGATCAATCTCCGCCACACTTCTCCCCTTCATCTCCGGAATCAGCCACCACGCCACCGCCGCGCCAGTTAAGCAGGTCGCAAGATAAGTGAACCCAGTCTTGCCCCTGAGGTTGCCCTCGTCAGGGTTGAAGACATAGGGGAGAGCGAGACCAGACACAGCGGTCGCGAGCGCGGAGACACACCAACCAAGTCCCTGAGTGCGGGCGCGGAGCTGTAGAGAAGAGGTTTCGGCGGCGATGGCGAAGGAGGCGGGCCAGACGCCCACGCCGGCAACAATGATGGTTAGCATCATTGAGGCGGCGGTCCACCTGTGGTAGAGTGTTAGTCGCGTTGCACAAGTAGTGAGATGGGAGAGACATACCAGGTAACAGCGGGGGTGATGGTAAAGCAGTTTGCGATACCCATGGACAGCCAGAGCGCTGAAGATCCGACAAGACTGATGAGCACCAGCAACCTTCGTCCAACACGAGACATGACCCAGACAGATACGCAATTGGAGATCAGACCCAGAACGATTCCAAGGATCAGGAAGATTATGGAGTTATTCGCCTTCATGTTGATGAGCTGCAGGAAGTAGGAAGCCTTCGCAAGCAGTGGAAGACCAAACACGGCGGGGAGGGAATTCGCGAACATAACAATGAATGTGCGGCGGAAATTGGTTCCCTGGAAGCACTGGGCAAAGGTGACTTTCGCGGATTGCTCTTCGTGTTCGATGTCAGCGAGCAACTTGTCGATAACAATCTTGGTGTTGGTGCCAGGCGGGTCGAGTCGAGCTTGCGCAGCGTGCGCCATGTCCATTTTGCGGTTTCGAACGAGCCAAGTTGGGCTTTCGGGGATGAGGAAAGCAACGACGATGGGCACGAAGGAGAATGGCCACTGTGATGCAAAGGCTATGGCAAAGCCATTCTTCGCGTTGAGCGCGCCAAAAATTACCAATGCACCGGTGAGCTGGCCGAGAAGCGTGAAGACGGGGAAGAAAGCCATGCCGGATCCTCGAAGTGTTGGTGGCAGGATCTCAGACATGTACGTTTGGCACACAGCCATGACCGCGCCGATGGAGCCTCCCTGGAAGAACTTGCCCACCAGAAAGGCAACTCGTCTCCCGTTAATGTCGCTTGGTAGATACGAGATGAACATGATCGCCACTGCAAGCGCAGAGAGGAAGGACGAGATGGCGAGCGCAAGGCGGCGTCCGATCCTGTCTTGCAGCCATCCCCCGAAGACAGAACCACCCATTGCGCCCAGGGGAGACGCAACGTTCCAGAGCGCAAGCCAAGTTGCTGGTAGAATCCATTTGCCTTCATAGAGTTCACCAAAGTCTTTTCTGAGCCAAGTAGTCAGCATGGTCACCTAATCTTGGCAGGATGAAAATTTACTGGAAGACGGGCATAGCTGAGACTGTGCCAACCACCACATTGTCGTAGCCATATAGCAGTATGGCTGATGTGAGGCCGAAAGTGACATAGGTAACTTTGCGGTACTTCTTAACGTTCTGCCACAGCGTCCGCGAGCTGTCGCCTTCTTCGCTGATGCTTTGGCTGTTAGTATGGCTGTCGACCTCGTAAATTTGTTCTCCTGTGAAGCCGTCCTTGCTCTCGCTGTCGCGCGACTTTTGTGACGTTGTAGATACAGTCATATTCGATTATACCGTGCGCGTGGCACCCCGTGCTGGAAGAAGATGGGAAGTAGCGCGCACCAGCAGCAAGAGGGCCACAGCGGCTTGATATGAGGTTGGAGAGGCCAAGCAACACCTATGCGGGGGTCATTAGGGGCGCAAATGGCCCCGAACGGGCAGCCCTGCATTTCTTGATGCGATGGGATAAGTGGATCGACAAAGCACATGGTTAGCGTTCGGGATGCAGACCTGACAGGGCCCTCACGGCTGAGGCGCTTGGGAACCCCACACGTCTGCACAAATTGTAAGGTTCGGAACGAGTGACCGAAACGGCCTCGCCGACTGATTGTGCGAAGATCAATCTTAGTTGGTAACGCGCCGCCAATCTCGTGTTCCAGGTGGGTGACACAAACTTGCTTCTGCAAAGGTCCAGCCAAAACAATATCGTGGTATCTAATCAAGATGCTGCGACCCAGCAGGACTGGAACCAGATCTTCCAATCCTCCTCCGCCCTGCCAAGAACGCCATGTAATGCTAATCACGCTTAAAGGCTATATATATATGCACGAACAGCCCAGAGGCTTGTGAAGGAAAAGGGCCGAGAATTGAGATAACAACGGTTCAGAAGCCCACCGTTACTTGCTCATCAGCCAAGGAACGATTTTACAGCGCCGCCAACGTTTTCTAGGTCAAGGAGGAAGGTGTCGTGGCCGAACATGCTCTTCTCCTCTCCCAGCTCGATGTGTGTGACATTCTTATTGCCCGTACGCTTGAGCGTCGTCGCAATTTCGCGCTGCTGCCAGGCAGGAAACAGAATGTCGCTGGCAACACCCAGCACTAACGCCGGGGTGTTCGCCAACGGTCTCAGGCCCGCAACTAGGTCGGCTGGCGGCTCGCTCCCGTCTGTTGCAGGGACTTTGCCTTCGTCGAAGTCGGCTGGCTGCTCCTTCTCCTCGTAGGGCTGCTCAGGCAGGGTCAAGCTGCATGCTTCCACTACTGCCGAAGACTCGATGCCTTTTCCATCAAGGTATGCCTGCATTTTGCTCGCATTTGCAGCCCTGCGCTCGTTCACGCGATTGCGATGATCCTGGCCCAGATCGAACATATCCATGGCCTTGGAAACGTATAATAGACTATTTGGGTCGTACTCTAGGCACCATTTCTCACCAGCGTGATCTAGGTATGTTTCGACAAGGAAGTCAGGGCACAGTGCTGGGGGTCGCGATGGGTCTGCGCGACGACGGCCAAAGCGCATCTCCCACTCCGGTCCACTGCGGTATGTGACGGTGGCGATCTCACGTGCGAGCTTCATGCCACCATGAGGAGGAACGCTGTCGTAGTAGAAGCCACGCGCCCAGTTGGGATCCATCATTAGTGCTACAAGATTGTCAGTTGATCCACGTAGCTTCGTTACCAAGAAACAACATACCTTGACGCTGTGTGTGTCTCATAGCGATGCTATAAGGATGGCTGCGAGCACAACCGCTGATGCTGACAATACGCCCGACGCGCTCTGGAAAGAGGTTGCCAGCTGCGAGACTCTGCATGCCACCCATACTGGAACCCACGCTCGCGTATAGTTTCTGAATGCTCAAGTTATCGAGCAGACGGAACTGCGCCCGCACCATGTCTTCCATCGTCAGGATGGGGAATCGGGTCGCAAAGCGGTCGCCGCTCGCAGGGTCGATTGAAGACGGCCCTGTCGAGCCGTAACAACCTCCAAGGACATTGGTGCAGATGACGAAGTACTTGTTCGTGTCGAGAGGCTTGTCTGGGCCAATGAACCTCTCCCACCACCCTGGTTTGGGATTCGCTTCGGTGCTATGTGCGTGGCTGGAGGCAGACAGACCCGTATGGAGGAGGATAGCATTGCTCTTGTCCTGGTTGAGCTTGCCCCAGGTCTCGTAGGAGATGTCGAATTGTGGCAGTATGCCACCCCAATCTAGAAGTATAGGCTGCTCGGAATGGAAGACCTCAGTGTGGCCGGACGTGTACGATGGCTCCGGGCCTTCGGTCGAGCGTTTCGAGAGTTTCGCAGACTTCGATTCCAGGGCGTCGAGGCAGGGAAATTGTAGTGCGGGGTTCAACGACTCGCTCTGCACAGAGTCTTCTTCAGCTCGAGCTGTAGCATTGTGTTGGGCTTTGCGAGGCGACTGTTGGTGTATGCCTCGGGTCGCATGGAGGATGGATGGCCGCAGAGCTGTTTTGGAGCCCTTTACAACGGGAGTCTGTCGCCGCGCAACAGCAAACAGCTGGCGATGGAAGCTCATAGCTTGATGCAGTGGGAGGCAGCGCTCACCACACAATTATCGGCGTGTAACAAAGTGGAGAAAAGATCTAGAGACAATATCATAACGCTACCTGGGATTAATAATGGTTCTCGACGCCCTTCTACAGCCGTTCGAAGGTGCGCGCGAGCCAATGGCCAATGACGTCGCGTCAAAATTGCGTGCTATCCTCCGCAGTCGGCCGACCTGTTGGAGCTTTGACTTGCACTCTCAACACCACAAACTCATAGCATGTACAGCATCTGTCAACTTCAAGCAGCCAAGATTCAAAATCAACTAGGGAGCAAGAGGTGCTGATATCTTGATTCATTGACTAGCAGAGCTTATTGAGAGTACGAACCAGCTTGTTGGCTGTGATTGCATCGTGCCTCTCATGAGTAGAATCAGATCCTTTCCTGAGGTGCCGGGTAAGCGCTCGGAGCTGATAAGGTGCTGTATGTACTCATGTGTTACTATGTGTTCAGATACCGCTATACTGCCAGGAGATCGCCTCTGGCCAGCTGTCGTACAATGTACATAGAGTCGTCTTGGCCGCGGCGCTTGTGCATACTGTACTGATCTGAGACAGGTTCAGCTCGGGCCTCGAATGTTTTTTAAAGCCACCAGACTTGGAAGGGCTCTCACACAGTGAATATTGTGTTCAAGGCGATGGTACTCGAATGATCAGGCATTCCGTGAGGGCGCTTACGTACGCGTCTCAAGCAACATTGCGACTGCCAAGTTGGTTCCTGCCCTTTTTATCCCACAGCTACCTCGCTCACATCTTTACACGATGCCATCCTGCACGCAATTTTGCATCGCTATACATAATCTTCCTTTGACGTTTAGTGCAGCGCTGAACCGGGAAGTACTGCTTGAGCATCTACCTCCTACCGATGGCATACACCAGTGGCATCTCGGCACATGGGGCGAAGTGACTCAGCGTAGCGACTGCCAGGTGTGCAAGCTTGTTACAGCCGCTATTAATGAGAGCCTACAGCAAAAAGAGGAAAGCAAGGTGTCTCCTGAGCAGCCTCTCGGGGTCTTACTCTTGCCAGATGAGGCTTCATTCCGGTTGTCATATCCAACTCCGCTGAGCGTACGCCTCGCATTCATTGGCATCGGACCTGGTAGCACCCACAGTCCGGACACCGCACGGTTAGTACGTCACGAGGGAATTGATGTTGCAAGAGTACAGAACTGGCTTCGTGCTTGTGATGGAAATCATTCGTCGTGTACTTGGCGTGACACCAGCGCAGCATCCACCATTCGGCCTAGTGACAGAACGCCCGATGCCGGAGCAATCGACAAGACCGCATCCCTTCACTTCAAAAGTGGATTCAACGAGGCTGCAACATCAAACTTTCGCGTTATTGACATTGAGGACGGGTACATCAAGCCTGTCCCACTGGACACCAGATATGTGGCGCTCAGTTACGTCTGGGGTCAACTGCCAATGCTTCAGTTGCGGAAGGATAACTTCAAATCGTTTACCAGCAAAGGAGCATTAGAGTCGATCTATCACAAGCTGCCGCGTACCGTCACCGATGCGATCGACCTTTTAAGAGCATTGGATTTGCGCTACTTGTGGATTGACGGCTTATGCCTGATACAGGACGATGCAGACGATGTCACTCTTGGGGTCAGCATGATGAACTCAATTTACCACGGCTCTTACTTCACGGTTGTTGCTGCTGCTGGTCAGGATGCTAATGCTGGCCTGCCTGGCCTCCAACAAGGTTTTGAACGCTCGGGGCGGAAGCAGAATATTGTGAAACTGCCTTCTGGGCTGCAGTTGACTATCTCTCACAGTATTGACTGGCACCTTAGACAGTCCATTCACAACCAGCGAGGATGGACTTTGCAAGAACTTGTCCTACCTGATCGAACACTCATCTTCGTCAATGGGCAGGCATATTTTCGATGCCATGAAGCGAATTGGAGTGAAGAGACCTGGGCAGACCAACAGACATGCTGGCTGGACGCAGATGACAGCAATATAAGCCGCTTACCAGATCCTCTCGAAGGCTTTCTCCCTTCCTGTTGGGCTTATCAGAAAATTTGTGAAGATTTCTCAAGGCGAAAACTTCGCAACGATGAAGATGCTCTACGCGCCCTCCAAGGCATCCTTCGACCAACTGCGGCTGGTATGGACACTGATCTCATTGAAGGGCTTCCAGGTTACTACCTTGATCATTTCCTGCTGTTTATTTCCGGTACAGGAGACATGAGGCGACGCTCGCAGTTTGCTAGCTACTCATGGGCTGGTTGGGAGGGATCGAAGATGTGGCCTCGTGAGAATTACGAATGGCCGAGCCTCTCTTCTCAGGGTGCGGCCACAAGCGAGCGCGATACCGAAAACATATTGCAATTCTTGGAGCATAATCGTTTAGTTGAGTGGTCCAGCGTGGGCTTCAATGCTGTTGTCAAGCAACTTACTTCCTATGACTGGGACGCACATTCGTTGGTGTTTGAACTGATGCAGAAACATCCGACTGTATTCGGTGATCTTGCGGAAGATCCGATACGCAATTATGATAATGGAGCTTGCGCTCAATTTGGAGGCTCAAGTAGCTCCGGCAATATGCCACACTGGGGTAGCCGCAGGTATACGTGGGGTGATAAACATAACGTTGATCCGGGGGCGGGCGTTCACAAGAGACAACCGTTGCCTAGTTTCTGCATGAGTGCACTCGACTTGGCCAATGGACAAGCGGAGTTTGATCGCCTGATCGACCGCATGGCGAACGTGTATGCGAAGCTGGCGATGTGTAACTGGATGGCAGTTAGGCGTATTCGTGAGTTCAACTACCGCATGTCTACAATTCGCTCTTGCGATGATGCTGACTCGATTTAGGGGCGAAGAGTGGACCACGACTGAGAAGACAAGATGGGGCGCGCCCCAGACAACCAAGTCAACGTCATGGGTCCAACAAAGATGCACAAGGAGACTCTGGCAATGCGTCACCATCTGCAAACGCGCAAGATCATCGAGTGTCATACTACAACGCATGGAGGAAAAGAAACGCAGCACGAATAGCCGCACCGTGAGTCGTGCCAATACTACTTTGAGGAACTATGCTCACCGTGTTCCCAGCGTCTTCCCGCCCTACAATGTCCTCTCATTTACTACTATCTCCCTCAAACTCACACTCGCTCTGTCACCTTCCTTACCTACTACAATCAACACCTCGCCGTTCGCGCGCATCTCCGGCACGCCACTACTCGGGGCTTCCGGGCGCCTCCATGGCTGCTTACATCCCGACAACACCTCTCTCCTTTCCAGTGCCTGCTCAACAGTAGAAGTTCTTTTCGTCGCACGCTGCCACAAACCTACCATAGGGTCTGCGCTTCTCGGCATGTATTCTGAGGGAGGAGAGCAGCCGATGAAGTTGTTTTGGGTATTGTGTATTGTCTGGCATGACGGGATTGCGGAGCGCAGGGGCGTTGGACAGATACTGGAGGAGGCGCTGGAGGACGCTGTTGGTCAGCCAGAGGTTAAGAGTGTGCTTTTGGGATAGTACAAATGGTCAATAAGCTAAGCTGTATTGAGATTCCCGCCTTCTTCTGGAACTTTTTTGATCAGGATGGCTCAGATTCCCTGCATCTACAGTTCGTCACGAGTCGTTACCCTATCCGTGTGCATAGTAGCCGCTACGTTATAGTTGGCACATGTCTATATCTTGTTCAAGTTGGTTCATCATTGCTTGTCTGTCTTACATCCTTCGGTCATGCTGCTCGATCTAAGCTCATACTAATCCCCCTGCTACCTACCAGGTGATTTGCCACTACGTGCCTTGACACTGTTCTGCATCGTATGTCGCTATACGATAACAAGCCACATAGTTTCTATTCGGCACTGATGGCTCACACTATGAAAACGGAGTTCAGAATTTTCCATCAGCAGTCGCTCGATGCTGCCAACGTATTGAATGGAGTTCTTCGGTTTTGATCGATTTGATCGTAGTGAACATATAGTTTCTCAAGATGGATACAATTGATTAGTTGCTTGACTTAAAATAAAACGGCTCAAAGAAGCCATACAGACTGAGTACTGCAGTTCTGGTTGGTGTAGCTTGGATAGATAGGATGTCTCTTATGAGAGCTACACACTTCATTGAATAAGTACACTACTTGATCCGTCTTCATCTTATTTCTCACAAGTACCAAGGAGTTCTTTTTATCCCTAAGTTACTTGTATAGTCAGGCTTGGCATGTTTCTGCTGCTACTCTTCACCCTTAAATAACCTCGATTTCTGCGAGTCTCCGTCACTCCTCCAATCTTACTTCTACATCATTCTCAAACTCTGACCACTAGAGTCCCATTCCATTCCAACAGTAAGCAAGTACGGAAAACCGCACAGCGACAATGTCAAATTATAGTTACCATTACGAATCAGACGGTGAGATGAGCCAGGTAAGTTCAAAAGTGACCTTTATTGTGCTTATCAACATTTGTACTTTTCAAAGCTTGTATCTTTTATCATCTGTACTTTCCACTCTTCTGCTTTTCCGCCCTTCTAACACTTTAAGTACAATAACAAGCCCCTGCCAACTCCCGCCGACATCTTCTCCCCTCATTCGTGGTATCGCGTCTACCTAGGCCAAGTCAAGGACCCGAACGCCAAATTCCTACCCATCTGGATGTCCTACCTCAAGGAAGAAAAGTCCGCAGCAGATAAAGAGTTGCTATATCAACAGCCATTAGGAGGCCACCCATGTCCCAAGGCCTTTCTGGACGACATCATCGACGAGACTGTCCCGGAGGCATTGAAAGTTGGCGGAATATCGTTGGTCAAGAGTGCCGTTGCTCTTACTGAGGGGTATTGGGGCAAGTAGCGAAAGACGTGTCAGGGATTCTTGAACGATCGGAGGTATTGGTATCAGCAGAGGAAGGAAGCGACGAAGGCAAATAGTGCCAAGGCGGCGAAGAAGCGAGGTAACGACAGTACGCCTTCTGGATTTGCAGAGGCTAGCGGCCGTGGCAGCAAGAAGGCAAAGGCAAACAGTCCCGATGCTGCAGTCTCCCACGACACTGGAGGTCCTGCCAGTGGAAGCTATAAGCAGGACCTTTCAGAAATGAGTCTGTGGGATATCTGGCGTCTCGGAAAGAAGGCTCAGGACGCGTGTGAGGCTTTGCATTAAAGAGCAGAGAGCACCTTGCGAAATTCATCGTGGTTAAGGGGATCCGAAGACGGGTGTTCAGTTTGGCGCAGTGGGGTCGTGATGTTGCGGTACTGGTAACGTGCGACATGTGAAGGAAGAAAAGCATGCCTGGTGGAATCGAGTATCTGACTATGACGTTATGATTGGCGATTGCCCATGAGGAATTAATAGACACAGAACTAGGTTTAGTACTTAATCTTTCTTTAACTTTACAGCAACTTTGAAGGCCTTTATATGATTTCAATCCTCTTACATCCTGTCAGGTACGTTAACAGCATTTAATTTGAGTATTTGCATAGTATCAAACCATATACACTGCTTTAACATTGCCAAACTGTAGAAAGTCGTACAAGTGAATATTCATGAGCAAAATGTACTCGAGTAGCCTCAAGCAATAGTCTCTGCTGTCTCAAAAGCTCAGTTGTCTTCATTAAGCAAACTAACGCAAGATTGCTACTAAACTACTATATCTTTGTAGATGGGACTCAGCGCAAACTACACTGGGGGGAATATGGCTTTATGGTAAAGTGCAGGAAGTGGTTCGTCCATTCAAACAGCCAGGTTCAATCGAGTTCTTTACAGCCAGCTTAGGCAAATTCAAAATACCTAAGTTGATATTTTCTCGCGAGACTTGATACAATAACCTGGCCGTGATCCGTACAAATTTGTGACGGCCCCTGACAACCCAATTGAGGCGCAATCACCCTGTATTCGACTCGGAGAATGTTCAAGTGCACAGTTCCATCCAGACTTCATTCCCATACCCACCAAATACTGTGAACTTCTTACCTGCCTTGTGCAACTGGTGATCATCGCGCAGGACCTTGAGCTCTGTCGAGTTCGATGCGTCACGCTTGAGCTGGTCCAGACAAGAGTTGAAAGCCGCGATTGCTTCCAATTCCAACGAACGGTTGCTATTATAGCCACCAGTTGTATCTCTTTCTTTGCGGATGTATTCGAAGACCATGTATCGCTTTTCTTCCTTTCGGATGTTGGCGGTCGTATGGTTTAGCTCTTGCTCAACACGCCTACTCTCGTACCCTAGTTCAGTACTAGAAGTGTTCACGCGTTTGTCATGATAAGCTTTCGCATTCGCCTGATAATCATTAGAAGGATAATCGAGCCTTGCTTTTTGCAAACCATACCTTCCTAGCTGCGACCCTATCCGGCATCTCACATTCTGGACTTTGAAACACAGGCGCGAAAATGTACTTCTTTAGATAGTCAACTTCATGTCCTGCAACTTGGTTGGTCGCTTTTGGTGGCGCGCAATTGTCTTTCTCTTCTGTAGGCTGGTCGTGAAACATTTCGAGCTGTTGCTGAAAGTCCTTGAACGGCTGAGATAGCTTGACATGTGCACTGTCGATAGAATCGATACTGACCTTGAATGTCTCGCCATAGTGCAGGCCTTCAGACAAAGCGTGCACCAAATTCCACGCTTCCACTTTGTGACGCACCCGAGCCCTGATACTCACGGCGGTGCATAAGGTACTTTGAAGCTGCATAAGTTTCCTCTATGTAGCATTAGCCACTGACCCACTATGTAGTCATAAATTGCTCTTGCCTGGAGCACAGTAAGGAAGTCAACCTCGTGAATCTCAACTAGGATGCGGGTAAGGGCGGCATCGAAGTTGTTGCCAAGCTCCTCGCGCAGTAGCATCTGCATGTGGTCGTCCTTCTTTCGCAGCTCTTCGTTGTAGTCGGTGAGCTTCTGCCAGAGGTTATGCTTTAGAGCGAGAGCCTGAAGTGGGGTTTGCGATGCGACGGTACCGCTTGCCTGCTGCGCGAAGGGCTTTGTGTCAGTGCCGTAGTTTCACATGGGTTGAATGGTCTTACCTGGCCGCGGGAGCTGTCTAAGCGAGTAGTCATTCTGAGCCTTGTGGGGAGAAGGTGGTTGGTGAAGTGGAAGCAAGGAGAGCGCGGATTAGATTCGCCTTCTAGCCGCACGGGCCTTCCAAGCTTCTGGAAGTGACAGTGAAGGTGAGAAATGAGTCAAGAGTCAGGCCACAAACTGGTGATTGGATGACGCTTCAATGCCGATTAGCATTCATGCATAGTGACTATCGGCGGATCGCTTGTACTGTGAAGCAATATAACGTTCTCGACACACACTGTATGCTTATTGGCAGTGTCTGCTTGCTATTATAACCGAACTTCGTTACTAGTGCTCAGGCAACACACAAAATGAGTAATACTACAGCACCTTGCCAAGGTCTATCAAACGTCAACAGCACTGAGAGGACGGAGTAATCGGATAGCTATTGGTCTGACTAGCAACTAGTAGACAAATAAGAATGGGTCTAAGATAGCTATAGTCTTAATTATCTTCTTTGTCCTACTATTTTTTCTTAATTCGATATCCTTGAGATTACAGTGTTCGCTTGGAAGGTAAGGTGCTGAATTTAACTTGTGTGACCTTCACTCAGCATCCCCTGTGCGAGACTAATGCAGCGCTAGTGTGGTCGATCATGTTTCCAATCCGCAATACAATTGTAACCTACTTCGAAAGTTCTACCCACTGCCAACTAACAACTAATACAGATCGAGTCAACAATCATTCAGATTAGGCAGCGAAGATGGCGTCGACGGATAACACCATAGGTACGAGCGAAGCAGAACGCGTGTCCAGTGAAGGCGGTGCATTCACTGAATCAAGACGAACTGACTTGGATACGAGCGTCGTAAATGCTTCCTGGAGGGTTCTGTCCGCATTATTTACCAGCAAACTCAGTCCCACTCACTGCCTCCCACACCGGATTACATATTCTCAAAATCTCCGTGGAATCGTGTTAACGTTGGTCAGATTCGAGACCATGTCGGAAATTGTCGCAGATGCTGGGTTTTCTTCGATCCAGAAGTGCCTATCGTCTATCACCAGCCAGAGGGAGGTTTTCCGGCTGAGGTCGATTTTGTTGACCTGGAAGTTATGGAAGCTAGTATACCTCATAGATTTGTGTATGGTGGAGACGATATTATCACTAGTGCTATGAATGCGGCGAAGGAGATGTGGCCTCAGCTCGAGAACAGTGGCAAACGGTTCTTGGACCAGCAAAAGTGGGTACATGCAAAGGTAGAGAAGGTAATTGCCGTTGAAGCAGCGAAGATTGGCAGAACCGCTACTTTGCATGCGCGATCCGAGACTCCTTCCATGTCAGAAAACTCACTCCCAAAACAGTACCGGGATTTCAACTTCCAAAAGAGGCTGGTGTGTCCAAAGCAACAGGAACAGGATGGAGATCCCGAGAACACGCGTTCCGAGGACGGATGTGTTGTCAGCTTGCATCACTCCGACCATGACTGGTACCACAGATGGGAGCAGCAGTTCTTCGATTTCCAAACTCCCTATAGTGAGAACCATCAGCTTGCCGTGTTGACAGCTTGGATTTTACAGCACCGATTTGACACAAAGTACCCTCCCCCAGCGGATCTCATATATAACATGAAGTATTTCGGAGGAGCTTATGCCCAGGACGATCCCAGAAAAGTGTTCGAATTCTATGAGTGGAATGCATGGTTTGCCAACGATCTCCGACCTTGTGGTTATCGACAGGAGGAGGGCCATTGGCTAACGACTTCCATCAACGAATATTCATTGAAGACTTTCCAGGGATTGTCTTTTTGACAAAGGGACGAGCACAAGTAAGAGGGCTATCAGTGATCGAATAGCATCGAATGACTAAAGGATCTGCATGGATGAATTCTGGATAGGTAAACTGGTGACATCGAACAAGGTCCGTTATGAACAGATAAAAAAGGTGCGAACCGGCTTTTTCGAAATACCCAAACCTGTGATGGACATCACAAGTTAGTGGATATATCTTTGGTTTCAAATTCTGCTTTCTATGATCATAGTCAAAAATCTATCGGCATCTCCTACGCTACTTTCAAAGATGTGCAATGCGCGCACACGCCTCTATGGAGATGATTTCTTGGTACTGACCTTTGCGCCTTTTCATGGCTGTAAATTCTTATGCCTTAGCCTTTGGCTTGATTAAACATGGGTGGAGCAACTAATTATGCTCACGAGCACATATCCCTTTAACCTACGCTTCGGACTCTAGAAAGTTATGCTCGAGATCTGATGGTAGCGAATTTTGGCATTGAGAGAAGAGTATTGATTGTTACGGGTGATAATCATACAAGGTTTTTGCTGTAGGTCTGCGCAATCATTGATACCAAGGATCTATTGGGAAATCATCTGTTGCGGTGCAAGTCGGTCCTACAGGTCCCGATCGTCACCTCTGTTGACTATCCTGGACTAGTACGTCTCAGGGCATGTATATATCGTCACCTTCTAGCTAGATAGCAACTCAACGCAGTTTCCATCATTTTCAGCGGCTGTCTATGCCGCCACATCATCGAGAGCGACGGAGGTTGCATTCAACTCAATCTCGCACCCCAATCTCGCCGATGTCTACAGCCTTTTGTCACCTCGAACCAATCGATGCCCCAAGCCATCTGAAGAACTCGATCAGCAAAAAGCCAAGTCAAAAAGCGTCCAATAAATGTTGTAGCTATTGTAAAAATAGTTCTGGTTACCTAGCACTGTTTAGTAAGACTTAAAGTACTCCTAGCTATTATGGGTTGTGCACAGTGCTCGCCATCTGGTTGGAGGTGACAAGAGGCTGTATAACGACTCGTAGGTGTTGCTGAAGATTGATTCATAGTTCAATCCTCCGTAAATATGGGCGTTGTGCAGAATCGCCCGACTGGAGTTTCTCATGTTGTAGCTATGTCTTAAATGCTGTCGATAGCAGTCACTCTAGAATTTGCCCTTTCATGTTTCTTTTCCTGTGCTCCGTCTCACCTTCACTTTCAATAGCTTAGAACTTCACCTAGGCTTTGCGTGTTACGCTTTTCGCACCTCTTATTCACTCCCACTCACTTCTCACCTTTCAGCAAATTCAATCGACTCGTCCTTCTGGTATGTTTACAACAGTCCCCGAATTGAATAACTCGACTGATAGCAAATTTCCAGGACTCCAGAGTACTCAAATGGAGGCAGAAAATATGCATGCGTTGGCAGAGTTGTGGGTGGGTTATAGAGAGCAGCTTGAGGAATCGAGGGAGCCTCGCCTGACACGTCAAGACATACTTTCCATAGCAGCGAAGAACTCGAACGATTTGAGTCTGCAGTCAGAATTGGTTGCTTACACCTACGAGATGGAAGCTATAGTGGTAAGTGTTGCAGAGTGGTAGTTTGATTACTTGCTAACATAGCAAAGAATTCCTTAACGGAGACGGTCATGATGATCAAGGAGTATCTAGAGAAGCTTTCACAGATGCCGGGCTTCTTTGCGTTTACCATCAGCCGCCGTATTGTCTCGGTAGGTCTCAGGCCGTACAGAGGACGGGTCAATATCACAACCAGTAGCTTCGACGATGCCAGGGTCAATACTTCTATCAAATCCGACGAACTCCTGGCACAGTTCTTGAAACACAATATGGACCATTATCAAGGATACATCGGGATTCTCCGGAGGTATAGGGCAGAGGCGCGGCAGAAAATTGCCGACTTGGGAGATAGAGCGATGTGAGGCGCCAGAAGTGGGAGCCAACATGATTACTATAAAGCACAATCAGACCTACGTATGACAGCTGAGGTGTAGCAAGAGTCTTATAGCCTCTTCAATGCATCAAATAATCAGTGTCAATGGATAGCTGAATACATATCCAAGCTAATCTGGAATGGACTCTCTTCACTTCTCGTGTGAGTTATTTTGATGTGAGGTGCTCCACGGCATCATTGACCGAAGCATTCACAGTGAAAGATCGATAGCTTTGAAGCATATTTACAAATGAAAGAGGCGAAAGTGACCTTTACTCCCCGCTTCTCAAACTAGTACAAACAAGTCCAACACACTCACAATACACGCTCAAACTCGCAGCCTTCCAGGATGAACAAGACTTTCTTATTAGCAAAGGAGGTAGCGAAGCTGAAGCAGCAAGTGCCTGATCTGGACAAGTTCTTCAGAACGGCATCGGAGTTAGAGCACATGGCCGCGAAGAACCCGCAAGACAAGCAAATCCAATCCGACCTGATTGCGCACACACACACAAGGTGGAGGCCTTTCTAGTAGGTCCCTGGCGTCTACACGAATTGACTATTGCGCTGACACACCTGAGAACAGCCGCAAAAGGCTCGACGTTGCTCTCAAAGCTTACGCAAAGAAGGTGTCGAAGATGCCAGACTATATCAAAACCACCAACAATCTCGCGGGTGGGTCTGAGGATCCCATAGAGGTAGAACACAACAGCGGTTATGAATATTCTGGCGACGTCAGAATAGAAGTTCCGTTGACGTTCGAAGAACTCCTAGCGCAGATTCCCAAGGGCAAGATGGACAAGGACCTGTACGAAGGCTGTCTCAAGGACATCCAGAAACTTAGGGCGGTGGCAGAGCAGCGCATCGCCGAGGCGGAAGAGGCCGGAAAGAAACAGGCAGCAGAGGGCACAAATAAGCAGGCGGCAAAGGGCAAAAGGAAGCAGGCGGCGATAGGCAAGGTGACAGAGGGAAAAGGCAAGCGGCGTCGGAAGTGAGTCGCATTGACAGCTCTCGTTGTCACTCTGCGATTGTATTCAGGCTGCGCACTCTCAATCCTCAACACATCAAAATCTTCACAGTAGTCTTCTAATACTAGAGTAGTACCCTATGAAATCTGCATGTGATTTTCTCTGCCGAAGCCGCGCCAACATTGTGTCTCGAAGAATTCTTTGTAAAAAGGCGCTTTGGTGGTTTGTTAGATTCGAGAATGGAATATCACGTACCTGCTACGACTTCTAAGTTTCTTTCACTTTGCAAAGTTGACTTGATCGCGATCCTGACTAAGCTCCAGTAGACTCACATTCACCTAGTGCTATACTGTCGGCTTTCACATGGTGATCTTCACGTTCACACATAGAACGTAGAGCATCTCGTCAGTCAGCTTATAATGAGATAATAATAATACCTTCTTATACACTATACATATTTTCTACTTCGCGCTGGTTTTCATATAGAATCATGCTGCAGCTGGGTAGTTCAAGTAGAATACCTCTGCCTACCAGTGTCGCCGGGGATATCTGGGGACGCATTCTTACATGGGTCCGTGTAAGAGACGTTGTTAGACACAGCCATGAGACGTGATTGGGTCTCTAGAAGTTCCGGCCTTCTAGCCACCCAGTATGGTATTGCGAGATCCAAGGTTTGAATCCTTGGCCCAATGATTCATCCTTTTTGCTTCACCTTCACTCCTGATACTCAAAGCTTAGTCTGACGAATCATATTGTTCGTGGGAGCTGTAGAGCGACGCTGTCTTTTCCGCGATGTATGTGTAACAAGCATCAAGATAATTCTCGCGTTCTCCCGTACCTAATTGCTCTCTGCACCACAAGCCTCTCAAACGTTGCGACCATATATGCATACGCAAGCTGCAATGCTGCCGCAAGGGCTGCTATTGACAACGAACGTGTGAGCAGCCGTATGTGACTGCTGCACTGACGGTCAAAAACGCTGATTGTTCTCTGTTTGTGAGAGAAGACAAAATGTAGCTCGGGAAGCACAAGGTCTCCACGCAAACGCTGTGTGTAACCGAATTGAGGTAGACTATTTTCGCAATTGCTCCACGCAACCTTCTCTTCCGTGTCCAATACGCCTTAAAATCCCAACGTCTGTTACTTGTGTGATCTTTACACATCTCCAACCATCAAATCACATGATCTTCTGCCAATCTTTCAACAGTGCTGAGAGTACATATCCCATTGCTGGACGTACCTCTGTACAGCAAAGATGGACTCCCTCATCCCGCCAATCCTAATGCAGCAGCTCTGGTGGGTCCTCATCCAGCTCCTCTGGCTCCAGCCCGAACAAGAAAGAAACCTCTTAGAATACCGCACAGCAATCCGCAAAGCTGACGAGAACTCTCTAAACCCCGGCTACCAGACCGAGCTTTTCGACTGGGTGGATATCATGCAACACATGGCAAGCTCTCCTTCCAAACAAGAGAACGATCATACGCTAACACATCAAAGGAGAACAGGAAGGAAATAGCCGCACAACTTAACGGGTTCCTACAGGAGCTGGCAAAGGAACCCCTTTACGCGAAGCTGGTTCTCACCTGCGAGGGTTTGAAAGAGCGCCCTAAAATCAGTTTCGAGACGAAAATTCCGGGCCAGCCGTACATCAAGGAGATCGAGACGATTTGCGCTAGGTATGTTGATAGTAGGCCGCCTGATGATGAGTTTGGGATGCAGAAGGTGAAGGCGAATCGGCGCGTGGCTGACATTAGACGGAAAGACTAGGAAAAATGGTCGGATTGGTAGAGTGTTACAATACTAGGGGCCCTTCTGTTCGCGAGGTAGTAGAAATTCATACTGATACTCGACATTGCTCTAGCACACGGTGAACGTTCATCTTTTTCTCACACTTGCATTCTGTAAATTTCAGTCATCTCAAAAGACATCCCAAGGCTAGGTTCCACCTCTGTCCCTCATATCAGCGACACAAAAGTGTTCACCACGACGGGCCAAAAATCACTCTGGCAAACATTGCTAGTCTCGAGCTTGCTCCTTCGTCCAACACGTACGTCGGATGAGAAACAGCCATCTGCTCGCCATTTCTTAACCTTCAATCCAAAACGTCTGACCTACGTAGACCTTCGGCGTAGTCGCCACGATACCTTCACAAATCGCATCGCTTACACCATCTCATGTTACCCTTCGCGTAAACAGATCCCCGCAATACTACTGGAGCCAATGCATCCCTCTATGTTTGTGTCGTGGAAGCCTGTTGTATTCCACCAGCGCACAACAAACAACGCGTTGGCTCACACCCTCCCACGCGCATTACGCATCCCAAACGGAGGAAGTGAAAGGAGTCAAAACATGTGCTTACCTTCCGCCACGCCGACCCCCACACTGCCTACAAGCCTCTCTACAACTCAACTCCGACACCTCGAACAGAATTACTCCATCCATCCAAAAACACCCAGACAGGCCTGCGTACCCCCCCCCCCCC
>KZ107846.1:128221-236748 GCA_002116315.1 Epicoccum nigrum | reverse complement strand
AAGACCGGGTCAAGCGAGAATGTAAAAACAGACGGGCTCAAAGCCCCTCTTCCAATCACAGCCGCCACCATGGCCCACAACTCCCCCCCCCCCCCCCCCCCCCCCCCCCGCCCCGCCCCCCCCCCCCCCCCCCCAACCAACGCCAACACTCCCACCCCAACCCTCCAAGTCCAGGGCCCCACGCGCGCGCCATGCCCGCCACCCCCGACATGATCGCGCGCCTGCAACTCCGCCAGGCCGAGCTCCTCGCGCAGATCCAGCACCTAGAAGCGCAGCCCGCCTGGGTCCAAGACGACCCCAAATTCGTCCGCAAGAAGGTCGAGCTGGAGAGCACTTATGTGAGTCGTCACCACCACTGAACGCCAAAGATTGCGTTATGTCTGCTTTAGATGCGGGGAAGTAGGGGCTGATAATGGGTAGGGGACTGCGGAGAGGACGTTGGGGAGGATTGAGCCGAGGTTGAAGGAGTAGTGGGGACGGATCTGTTTATCTTTTGCTTCTGCTTCAGTGAGGTGATTGGCGTTCAAGGGGGCTGTGCTGTTGCGGTTAACTGACTGTGCCGAGTCTCGAGTTTGGGGGTTTAGCAATATGTTTCGATCGTGGATTGAGAAGAGAAAGGATAGGGAAAGGTAGGAGTGAACACGCCACGAGAAAAAGTCTTCGAGGTTTTTTTTTACAGGGGGTCGAAAGGGAATAGAGAAGGTGGGATAGGGTGAATAGGTAATGGGAGGTTTCCTCTACGCGGTTACTCGGTAAGGTGTTCTTCGCTCGACGAGGGTATTTCTGCTGAGGCTGGAAGACTGTGAATGTCATTTATGTGAAAGCTTTGTTAAGGAGAGGAGGGGAGGTAGGTGGGGAACCAACCGGTTGTGCGGACAGCTCAGGCGACTGAATGCAATGCAATAGTCTGTGGGAAGGCGTCCGCATGGGTGGTTGTGAGTTGGTATTACATAAGCTATATGAATGATCTTGGTCTCATGGGCGTCTTTCCAGGTCCCAACAATGATGATACAGTGCCCTCCTCCTTTCAAAGATGTCTCACGCAGCCGGAGCTGCAGCCGGTGCCGGAGTCTCCGTTTTCACAGCGGGCGCCGCGGTCGTGCGATCGGGCAAGGGCGTCGTCGGGGTGGCAGGAGCGACCTTAGAAGCAGGCGCAGGCGCAGGAGCCTGATGCGGCGGCTTCTTGCTCATCTCGAGGAACCGCCGCGGCACACCCGCGGCAGGCGGCATGCCCAGGAAGCCCTTCCCGCCCATGCTCTCCAGCGGCTTCGCTCTCCCACCTACGTAACACCCCAAGTCGCCACTCCAGACGAACCCTCCGCCCACGACCCCCCTCAAGACGCCGAACGCCCGCGCATCGCGGTACGCAATCCCCGTCTCCGGGTCGCGGTAGCGCGCCACCGCGTTGGTGACGGCGCACAGCGGCTTGACGGGCTTGATGGCGGCGTCGTGGGCTTCCCGTGCTTTTTGTGTCTTGGCGGCTTGTGCAGCTAGCATGTTGGACACGAAGAGCGCCGCGTCAGGCTCGGACCAGTGGAAGAGGGTTCTGCACAGCTGCACCAGCGCGGCGCGGTCTTTGTCCTTGAGCTGCGAGGCGACAGTGCGCGCGCGCGACGAGGTGGGTGGGGCGTCGAGGTTGGGGAAGGAGGAGAGGATCAGGAGGTTGCGCATTGCGCGGCGGATTACTTTGCGGCGTGGGGGTGGTGCGGGAGCCTGGGGCTGGGGCCGCTGGAATTGGGAGAGCAGAGCCTGTGGGCCGATGTTGGAGTTGCCTTGGATGAGGAGGGGGTCGGCAAGGGAGGTCGGTGTGTACGGCGGGAATGGCTGCGGTTGAGAGAAGGGGGTTGGAGGGAGGTCGGAGGGTAGTGTTTGGTTCAGTTGATTCTGCGTAGAAGCGTACTGGTCGATGCCGAAGAGGAAGGAGTCTTGGTTCTGCGGCGGGGCGAACATGATGTTGTTGCTATTGTAGGAGCCCATGAAGACGTCGCCACCCATAAAGACGTCGCCGTTGGCGGCCTGTGACCCAGGTGCCCATGGCAGCTGCCCGTGCGCGTCTTGCTGCAGTGACTGCGAAGCGGGGACGGAGAACATCTCTGGCGAGCTCATGGGCGGCGGTTGGTGGCCTTGGGTCTCCCCACGCGGTGTCTGTGGGTCAACAGGGGCTGTCACGGCAGGCTCAGCAATGGCTGGTTGGGTAGTCTCGGGCTGCGGTTCAGCTGTTGGTTCTTTATTGAGCTTCTCCTCCAAGTAGTCAAGACTGGGCGCGTCCTTGCCCGTGTACTTCAGCTTGTCGTCGACAAAGATGGCCGGCCCGCTGTAGTAGCGGATGAAGGGCCCATCCATCTGGCGGTTCTTGAGGGCGTCGATCTTGGCCTGTCTTTCGGCGGCTCGCGCCTCCTCGGCCTCTTCCCACCTGTGCAGCGTCTTCTTGTTGATCCTCTCCTGCCGCGCAGCTTCGGCCAGGCGCTCTGCCTGGGTCAGCGGCGGCGCCTCGTCCTTCTTCTTGCGGGCTTCGGCGGCCTTCATCATGGCCAATGTGTCGTCTCGCCGCCGGTCCTTCTCCTGCAGCTTTGCCAGCGTGCTCTCCTTGTTGGCCACCGTCTGCCGCCGCGACGACGTGCGTACAGGGCCGTCCTCCTCAGTGGGAATCCACGAGGCTCTCTCAGACTTCTTCTTGGGTCGCGCGGGCGCAGACGCAGACGCAGACGGCGTGGACGTGGTCTCGGTCGCAGAAGGATCGATCTTGACGCGCTTGCGCGCAGCGGCAGCAACACGTGCGGTGAAGGGATTGGTCGCTGTCTTGCGCTTCTTGATGCGCTCGCGCCTCTCCGCTTTGCGCAGCTCCTTCTCGCCCGCCTCGTCGTCGGCCGCGTCGTCGTCCTCTTCCGACGACGACGAGTCCATGTTGTAATCCTCGGCCTCATTCACGTCGCCGCCCTGGAAGTCTTCTTCGTTTGCAGCCTCCTCCCACTCCTCTCCCCACTCCTCCTCCTCGACCTGCTTGGCGAGCAGTGTAGACATGCGGTTGCCAGCATTCGACCGTCGAGCGCGCGACGTGACCATGAGAGCAACGGGCGCCTCGTCTGCGCTCGCCTCTGCGTCGTTGTCGCGCGTCTCTACACCATCGTCACCGTCATTGCCGCCCGTCTCGGCATCATCGTCGGATGCGCCAGACTCGCCGTGGCGCGCGTCGTCGTGGTGCCCGGCTGCAGGCGCATCGTCGACCACCATGGGTGTGGTTTCGGGCTCGGCAGACATTGCAGCGACAGCGACAGCGACAGCGACACCAGCAGCGCGCGGGGCAATGCAGGCGCTGAGATGGGCCTGAGATGGGCCGCGGCGATGGCTTGCGCGCTGGACAGCGTTCAGTTCAGGGATCGCGCGGCGACTTCTGGCGGGATTCCAGATTCTGGCAGGCTTCCATGAATGCCTTCGATGCACGTCGTCCTGGGATGGGTCTGGCGCGGTGCTGTCGCTGGTTATGCCGTGTGTTTCACGTGCACCCAGAAGTGTGGAGCGGGTGCAGGTGAAAGTGCACAGTGCACACGCCAAACCGACCCGCGTAGCTACAGACCACGGTGCTGGATGACGCGCCCACGCCGGCCGCCCAGCAGAGGCCCGCGCCAAGTGCCGGAGATCGCTACGATGGTACCTTTACCTATCTAGAACTTAGAAGTGCCTATCGCCCTCAGACACTTGAAACATGGCGCCAGTCTGGGATTGACAACGGTCTGTGCCGCCTAGTCCCCATTGGTCTGCCCGCTGGGCTAGCAAACACGCTCGCAGACGGCATCGTGGCAGACGCCGCACTTGCTTCTCGAAGTTTTGGAGGCCATGTTTCAATTAGCATCCTGGTCGTCTGTGTATATGCGTGCAACGCGGAGGTGCATACAAGTTCTCCCTATTTGCGTTGGGTGCCACGGACGGCGCTGCCTTCTGCGGTGTGAGCCTTGAGGTGGGCACTGCTGAACAATTCGTATTCTCGTGCGGACACAGCCTTCACGCTGCCATTCATCGCCCTTGATGCAAGATGCCGATGCATTTTTGCGCGCACTTATCGGCATTAGGCCAATGAGGACACATGGCACGGCTGCTCAGCCTGACTCCACGTCAGATTGGAGGTGCGACGCGCCTCTGAACGTTTCAGTTCGGCCTACTAACCATCCCCGCGGGCCAACCAGGGAGAGGCTCACAGGAGGATGGATGCAGAGGACACAACACACTGCGAACCCCCTATTGCTGTTGCTGCAACGGCGGGATGGGCGACGTAGCTCGCGTACAGCTGCTGCAGGCAGTGCGAGACGAGAGCGAGCAATAATTTCAGATAGTCCATGCCCGCGATCTCCACGGCATCGCACTGAGCACCCGCAGTGGCCTCAGCTTGTTACAACTCAATACGTATTCGTGGTGGTGAACGTGCCCTCGTGCTAGCGCATCTGCAAGTTCGAAGTTCGAAGTTGGCCCTCTTCATTAGCGAGACCAAGACCGAACTTCATCACCTCACGCACCGTCTCGTCTGCGCCTCCTCGCCATCGCCGCTGCTGCTGGACTGCCATCTTTTCTGATGAGCGCTTGTGTCTAATCAGATCGACTCTGTTAATCCCCACGTATCTTTCCTTCCTTCTTCTCCAGCATCTTGCACCTTGGCAGGGCTGTTTATTGCACCAGATCCGCCTGTCCCCAGCACCGACGCGCTTTACTGCGACCAGCGGCTTGCAAGACACTCCTTTTGGCGCCCGTCTCCTTTATAGACCGCCCCCTCGTCTCTCGTCCCTCGTCCCTCGACTCGCTGTGAGCCTGCTCGACCGCGAGCCCCAGCAGACCCCGCATAGACGAGCACCGCAGCCCAGCACCCGCCGAACATACTCGAAAGAGCCGTGTTCGCTGCACCACACTGCGCTCGCTGCACTGCACTGCTCCACCTGCACACGACGCATCGCCGGACTGGGTCCCAAGGGCGTATCTGCTTGAAAGCCCCTTGCACAGGCCTGCATCTGCATCTGCATCCATCCATCCAGCGCCCACGCCCACGCCCACGCGCTGCTTGCTTGACCTACTTGGCCGGTACCAACCACCTGCGCACCCCCGCCAACCGTCCCATAGCTCCCACTCAGTCGAGAGACAGCTCTGTAATCCATAATGGCTCCGACTTCGCGCCCCGAGCAGCACATCAATTCGGCATATCTGCCCCAGCTAAGCTCCAATGCCCCGCATTCAGCCTCCTCCAGCGGCGCTGCATCGCCCGTAGAGCCTCCATCAGGCGGTCGCTTCCCCTCCAGCACTTCCAACCCGCTGGGAGCCGCGGCAGCTAGCGCACGCCTTGGCTCCGGATCCCCTTCGCATGAATTCAGCGGTCGTCTATTTTCCAAACGGTTTGTCGCACCACTGAAACAATATGTCATCCTGGCTAACGTGGAACGCCAGTGCACGCGAGATTCAAGCGCAGGAAGGCCTGACTCCACAAATGTGGGGACCCCCTACCAGCGGCAACTCGACGCCATTGCGTGAGACCATCCCGGAGTCTCCCAGTGGTGACAGCTTCCCTGACTTCAACCAAGCCATGCCTGAGACCACGTCAGCCTCTCAGACATCTACCCGTCGTGCCCGCGCCGGCACACTGCCCTCACGCTTCTCTCCCTCTGCAGCACCTGGCGGCTTAATGTCTATGTCCTCATCCTCCCTCCTGCCCAAGACCTCCCGCCCTACACCCTCCACAAGCCCCTTCAAGCAGCCCGGCACGCCCACCGAGTCCAGCGGAGGCTTCGCTGCACCAGGCTCTACCAACGCTGCGGCTAAATCGGTCTTGCTGTCTCGTCTTCGCGCTGGCTCGATGCCTCAACGCCCTGGCTACCTGCCGCCCTCGGTCTCTCCCTTCGGCAACTCCCTCTTCTCGACTGGCTGGACAAGCAACCGTGAGCGCAGCAGCACCCTGCAGAGCATTGCTTCGCAGCCTTCCAATGGACCTGGCTCTCCACAATCGCACTTTTCCCGCGAGTCGCTTGCTGATACTGATGTCAAGACTCTCGACTATCTCGGTCTTGTAGACACCCCTCAGCCTCAACGTGCCCAACTGGCACCCTCTGACATCGAGCTCCTTCTCGAGAGCCAGAGGAACGCCAACGGCCAGACCATGAACAGTGCCAACCGCTTCCGCTCGTACTCGGTCAATGCTAAGGAGAAGTATGCTGAGGACGAGGATGAGATGGACCAGTTTGGCAACTACAGCGGTGCTATGACCCCTGCTGAAGCCAATGCTCTGATGATCCACGAGGCTGTTCGTCAGCACAACTTGGAGGTCCAGGCTTTCGCCAACTACGCGTCCAACGCCCGTCCTCGTGCAAGGACTGCCGGTGTTCTGGACGCTCCCCAGCAGAGGTTGATGCGCAGCTACATGCCGACTCGTCTCGGCGCGTCTGACTTGACCGAGGATGCCGAGTACAACCTTACTGAGGCCGTCAAGGGTCTTCATCTGCGCAACGCACATGAATCGAGCGCGAACCTCGGCGATGATGGCACCCTCGAAGGCCCGACTAGGTCCCTCTGGCTGGGCAACATTCCCTCATCTACAACCGTCTCATCCCTCAATGTCATTTTCAACACATTCGGATCGATTGAGTCGACTCGTGTGCTGACCCACAAGAACTGCGGTTTTGTCAACTTCGAGAGCCTCGAGAGCGCTGTACAGGCCAAGTCTCAGCTGAACGGCAAGGAGATCTTCCCTGGAGCCGGGCCAGTTCGCATCGGCTACGCTAAGATCCCCAGTGCGGCTGCTACGCCTGGCCACAACGGTATCTTCCCCTCGCCTAGTCCCGACCCGCATGCCAAAGCTCAGGCGGAAGGTGCAGCCGCCCACAACACTACGAAGGCCAACACTGCCAGCTTGGCCACAGCCAACGCTCCCCTCGTCACTCCTGAACTGAGTGACATCCGTACCGATATTGTACAAATTGTGAAAGATTTGGGTGCATCGGACGATGACCAGGGCAGAATTAGCGCACAGGTGGAAGCTGCAATCCAGTACAACAGCTACGTCGACGAGATCCCTGCTGTTGAGGAGCCAAGCCACACTCGTGTCCACGACGCTCCTAGACTGCGTGAGATCCGCAAGCGGATCGACAACGGCTCGTGCTCTGCTGAGGAGATCGAGTCCATTGCCATGAACATGCTTCCTGAGATTGCTGAGCTCTCTTCCGACTACCTTGGAAACACCGTTGTTCAAAAGCTGTTTGAGCACTGCTCTGAGCCCACCAAGGAGGCCATGCTTCGCGAGATCGCTCCTCACCTCGCCAAGATCGGTATTCACAAGAACGGAACATGGGCCGCGCAGAAGATCATCGATGTGTCCAAGTCGATGCCCATGCAGAGAATGGTGGTGGATGCGCTCCGACCCTACGCAATGGCCCTGTTCCTCGACCAGTTCGGTAACTATGTCATGCAGGGCTGCCTCAAGTACCAGCATCTCAACAACTTTATCTTCGAGGTGATGCTTGGTCGGCTTTGGGACCTTGCACAAGGCCGCTTTGGAGCTCGTGCTATGCGTGCTTGTCTGGAGAGCCACTTCGCGAGTAAGGACCAGCAGCGTACAGTCGCTGCTGCAATTGCTCTTCACAGCGTCCAGCTTGCCACAAATGCCAACGGTGCTTTGCTATTGACATGGTTCCTCGACACCTGCACTTTCCCCAGGAGGCGCACTGTCTTGGCTCCCCGCCTGGTTCCCCACCTTGTCCACCTCTGTACTCACAAGGTCGCTTACCTCACAGTTCTGAAGATCATCAACCAGCGCAACGAGCCCGAGGCGCGAGACATTATTCTACAAGCGTTGTTCTTCTCGCCGAACGACCAGGTGCTGGAAGAGATTCTCTCCGACCAGAACTGCGGCGCTACCTTGATCTTCAAGGTACTCACCACGCCTTTCTTCGACGAGAAGATTCGTGCAGAGGTCGTGCAGAACGTCCGCAACGTCCTCGTCCGCATCAAGGCCCAGCCTCAGCAGGGCTACAAGCGTCTTATGGACGAAGTAGGTCTCTCCACCCGCGGCGGTCCAGGCAATCGCGACTCATCCACCACCCGATCGGCATCGAGGGATAGCTCGCAGATCGAGCCCAGGGGTTTCTACGGAGCCCCCGCACCTGGCTTCGACCCAGTTGGCCTCCAGCGCACCTCCAGCATGGACTCGAACGGCTTTGACCAGTATGGCATGGGACCTGGTGGACCCATGTACATGCCCAACATGCAAGCTATGAACGGCCAGCAGCAGATGCAGTACCAGCAGCTGCTCGCCCGTCAAGGCCAGTTCTATCCACAGATGAACAACGGCTTCCAGCCCCAGATGGACACCTACCGCAACGCCTCTCCAGTTGCCGCTCCCGGCTTTACTGGGTCGCCGATGATGCAGCCTGTCAACCTTGCGGGTCAGGGCATGCCACCCGGCATGGGTGCCCAGATGTACCCTTACCAGATGTACATGCCCCAGCAGCAGCAACAGCAACAGGCTGCTGGAGGTGGTCAGCGCCGTGGTCGGGTAAGCAGAAATGCGTCGCCAGCGCCGGGTGCTAGACGCTAACGTCTCTCGCAGAGATAGTATCGTCTCACTTTGGCGGCTCGCAGCCTCTATCGTTGCTTCGCAGCATCGCTCTATTCTTGTCTATTGTTTCATGTCTTCTCAAGCGAGCGGATAAAGCGGTATAACTTGATCGTCCCGTCTCCTTTGTATACGACTGCTACTTGTTGGAGAGAGGGAGCTGGCCTGCCTTGTGTCTCTTAAACTCACGACGTGCATGCTCTCTTCTTGGAACAACACAGACGCCCGAAGACGTCCGCTACGTCGCTCGCTATATTTGCATGCGCATGGCTTGGGGTTCAGCAGGCGTTCTCACACCTCCATCTTCTTGTACCTTAGTTCTGAGTCAGTGGGCTCGGGCAACGACTCACTTGTTGCATCTCTACATGCTGCTAAACGGCGCATGGACGAATCTATGTATGGTTATAGGCAGACGGACGATACATGTGGTCCTCACGTGGTAGGGTGCGCCGGCACCTAACTTCACGACCAAGGGGCGCAAAAGTAGCTCACGATTTGACTTTAGAAATTGGGCTTGGTGTTTCTTTCTCATGTGTCGTTGATTTGGGGGAAGATCTGGCGGTATAGGGCAACAGCATGGATAGAGATCAATGCGCCCTCTGGCGTTGTAACATTACTATACGCAGAATTGATTCCTTTCTATTGATCCCTCACGGCTCGCTCGGCTCTCCCAAGGTTGCATCTCGCGTTCATGCTCGGCCGAAGCTGCATATTCCAGACCTTCGTAGAGAGCGGAGCAAGAGGCTCAACAGCGTCACATCCACGGCGTTCCGAAGCTTCGTGCCCGGATAAGCACTATCAGACCCGTGCAACCAATCAGCGATGGAGTATGGTCCCTGACCTACGTCATTGCTGTAACAAGAGCTCCGGAGGTCAGGAACCCCAACAGCACCGTCATTGTGGGCAGGCGCAATATAACCATCGCGACTGCACAAGCTACCTTTTTGTCACATATCTACGAGTTTGATACCCAGTTCCTTTATTATTCCTTCTTGCTACTTGCGACGCGCCAGGATCACGCGACGTCATCGACAAACACTAGAACACGACCACAAGCAATTGAATCCACACACGATACAATGGCCGACAAGCTTGGTTCCCTCAAGCCTCAGAAGAAGATCGAGCTGTACTCGGGCAACTACTTCGCAGCATGCACACTCGGCGGCATTATTGCGTGCGGGCCCACGCACACCATGGTCACTCCTCTCGATCTGGTACGCATACACATATACATAGCTGCGGCGCCAACAACCCTCCGCGCACGCAATCACTGACGAGATAACCAGGTCAAGTGCCGCCGTCAAGTCGACTCTAAGCTGTACAAGTCGAATGCGCAGGCATGGAAGCTGATTTACGCAAAAGAAGGGCTGCGCGGCGTCTTCACTGGGTGGGCGCCCACATTTGTCGGCTACTCTCTACAGGGCGCGGGCAAGTACGGCTTCTACGAAGTCTTCAAGTACCTCTACGGCGAGAAGTTGGCCCCCGGCGCCCCCAAGACGGTGGTCTTCCTTGCGGCGTCCGCCTCCGCCGAGTTCCTCGCTGATATCGCGCTGTGTCCGCTCGAGGCCATCAAGGTGCGCATGCAGACTACCAACCCGCCGTTTGCGCGCAACCTGAGGGAGGGCTGGAGTAAGGTCGTCGCTCAGGAGGGCATTGGGGGTCTCTACAAGGGCTTGTACCCCCTGTGGGCCCGCCAGATCCCGTACACCATGGTCAAGTTCGCGACCTTCGAAGCCACTGTGTCACAGATCTACAGCTTTTTGGGCAAGCCGAAGGAGTCGTATAGCGGGCTACAGCAGACAGGTGTCTCGTTTCTGGGTGGTTACATTGCAGGTGTTGGGTGTGCGGTCGTGTCTCATCCTGCCGGTACGTTCATTTATACCTGTTCCCCACATTCCCAAGTCCCAATACTAACGTCATGTCAGACGTCATGGTATCCAAGCTCAACAGCGACCGCAAAGCCGGCGAGGGCGCAGGCCAAGCCATCTCTAGGATCTACGGCAATATCGGCTTCCGCGGCCTGTGGAACGGCCTGCCCACGCGTATCTTCATGATCGGCACGCTCACTGCGTTCCAGTGGCTCATCTACGATTCGTTCAAGGTTTCGCTCGGCTTGCCCACTACAGGTGGTCACTAAGTAGAGGTCCCTTCTGGCTAGAGGTGTAGAGTTTAGATCTTTCTCTTCCAAGACTAATCCGCTAGGCGATGGTGTTTCGGAGTTTGAGCGCTGATAGCCGTCAGCGCTTGAGGTATTGATAACATGTTCCATACGAATCTCTTATACCATTTTAAATACCTTATTCTTTCCTTGTGACATCGGTTATGACCGCTGTAACGCCGTGTATCAAACGGTAACCCACATCAGGACTGATACCAAGACCAAGGTCAGCAGCAGCGCACCCGCAAGCCAACGCCACCATCCTAAGCTCCAAACCATCCATTCTTAAAAAGCAAATAGTAGTTCCCCTGACAAAACACCAGACAATTTGGGAGCTCTGCTTCTCCAAACACCTCAAACACCTCCTCAGGCACCAATCAACCTTCCAACCCGCGTCACCAGTGTATATTCCCAGCCCCTGCCCCACACCTCCTCAGTCTTTCAGCTAGGGGCGGATCTGTCCTAAATGCCTCTCCGCGGTTCTTCGGCCTACATCAGCGTGTTGCGCGCTTTCTCTGGAAGCGAGGTAACACTTTAGGTTCTCGGCATTCAGAGGGGAAGGCTCTGGTGTGTCTGACCTTGCTCTCGAGGTCTTAGCCGTCACGACAGCTTGGGTGAGTGGTAAAGCACGATCTAAAGTTTGAGGTGCAGCGTCTTGCCAAGGCCGGGGATGTGATCTAATTTCTCTTTCACATCACCCTGCTACGCTGAGTATCCATCATTTATCACACCGCGATATATCAGCTTCAAAGAGATAGCCTGTACATTCTTCTCATCTGCCTTCGCACATCCAGCCGAGCGAATGATAACCATACAATCATTCTGATCAACATGGATATTTTCTTGTCAGAAGGGGTTGGGGGTCCTATAAGTTCAGCAACGCATTAAAGCTTTATCCACGATACTATAGGTAATCTTGGTCCGCTCTGTACCAGCCAAATCATCATGGATTTGCGCTTAATTCAGAATTGAAGATACAACAGGTCGCTGATTCATAGCTACAGATATGGGAAATCTCTCAAAGAGATCGGAGAACCCAGAACCACCAAGGCCACCAAAACTGCCAGGTTAATAAAATAGTGATCAGTTGCTTATCACGACCGACTTGAGGACTTCGTATCACAATCAATTTGTTTATACAGCTACCTCACTACCTTTCTCGTTATTCAAAAGTCTTCCTTGCTATCCAAGAGTCAGCATAAACCACCTTTCTCATTTTTTGTGAGTGGCGTGACAGCAACAACAACTCAAGAGTAGAAATCTACCTTCCCCTTCATCACCTTCTTCTTCGGCTCAGCCTCCAACATCATCTCCTTCTTCTTCTCAGACTCATCCTCATATTTCATCCCCACTAGCATCAACTCACCTGCTACAGCCGCAAGCTTATTCCTCAGAATTCGAACGTACACAGACATTCGGCGGTGGTCCACATCATAGTATCGGCCAGTCGCTTCATTGTAGAAGGCGAGGTTGCGGTCGTGTTGCAACCGTGCGAATTCGTCGATATCGGCATCGAGCTGCTCGTAGCGTGCGATCAGACGAAGCAGCTCAGGGGCGTTTATCTCGTAGATTTCGATTAGCTGGCGGACTTCCCGAACGTGCATGAGGTCGAAGGGGTCGTTGCGCGGGGCCATGATCAAGGATTTGGGTGGTGGCGGGTTACTCGATGCGTGACTGGGCGCGACTGTGTATCAGTTGGTTGCAAGATTGTGGTGGGATCGAAGCGAAAGTAGTTATGTAGTGGGGAGAAAGCATGGATGCGTAGAGGAAGGACATGGGAAGAAGACACAGGAGGGGAGTGAAAAACTAAAGGTGGCCTGCTTCACTTGTGAGCTACATTCTGTACGCTCATTGGGGGGTTGGTGGGTGATGTGAAGTGCGTAGTGAAAATATGTAAGGAGGAAAGGTGTAGTTAGAAAAGAAATAGGATTGTTGTCAGTGGTGTACCTTGCGGTCTCTACGCCTTCGTTGTTGAGATATCGTATTGTAGAAACCATTCTCGCGAGGTTCGGAGATCCTGGTACACAGACTCATCGAACACCCGTAACTGAGTTCCTTCGATGGCAATCGTCCTGACAAAGCGAACAGTCCATCTCCATCTTCAACCCCTCACCAACTCACTTCTTCAGCTTCGTGATCATGCGTTCCAATAGCCTCTCCACAACTCTCAGTCTCGAATCAGCTCATTACTGCGCACTGCCAAGATTAAAGGGGCGGGGCTCTGAAGAGATGTTTGTAGGGATGATACTGTATTAGCTATCATTTACTGACCAAGAAGGCGACTGCATTATTTCAGCGACATTTTCACCGATCACCTCCCACAAATTGTAGCTCCGCCATCGAAAATAAGAACGAATGATTCACCAACAACAGATTGAACAATCAAGCTATATTCCAGCAGCATAGTGTCTAGAGCTAAAGGAGTTTGCTGACATGGGATATGCATTTCCCAAAAGCGGCTTAGTCAAACTATGTGAATGTTCGTGATCTCCGCGGAGTTATCTCGGTGACTGATCTCCTTCCCGACAACGCCTTTGTACCCAGTAAGGTTCCTTGAAAACAGTCGTATAGCGCATTTTCGGTGAACTATCATCGCCGGATATGTCCATAGGCATGCTTATACAGGGCAAATTGTAACATTGAAGCTGATACGCTAATGACAACGGAACTATTCCCGCGCACGATGGTATCTAACAATAACGACCATGTCCGTCCAAAGGGTCTCTGCAAGTTGGTCTAGCACTAGATACCCTACCCCGCATATCCTTACCTCCTAGGTCCTTGGCCAAGATAGCCTAATAAGATGTGCCTATTCTGCACGCAGCTTTTAGATTCAGTTGGAATACCCAACTTCAGAATTTCGGGGCGCAGAACACGATCCCATATCAAACAACCAGCTCAGCCAACCATGTCGCCAGAAGAACCGCTTACCCTCATCTCCGCCACACCCTCCCCCTTCGCCCGGATGAACCGCATCGCCCTAAAAATGAAAGGCATCCCATTCGTACTCCAAAACGAGATACCATGGGAATCCAAAACCCAAACACCCAAACACAACCCTTTGGAGAAGCTCCCCATTCTACTCTTTCCGGAATCTGACCCACGTTCGCCTGTCTACGAAAGCGCGCACATCCAGACCTACATCGTCGAGAAGTACGCCGGCAAAGGTCCAAGACTACTTCCCGGTGATCTGGATGGCGATCTGCTAGCCAAGCAGATTGTAATTCTATGCGTCGGGTGTATGGACGCTATGGTGCTGCTGCGGTGGGAAGGGCGCCGCGAGCCGGAGCAGCAGAGCAAGATGTGGATGGATAGGCAGAGCAGGAAAGTGGAGGGGGCGATGCGCGCGTTTAATGAGTATGTTCTTGCTGCTGAGAAGAAAGGAAGAGAATTCGTAGTGGGAAAGGAGTTGACGATTGCGGATATCGCGGTTGTGTGCACGGTGGGGTTTATTGAGTTTGGGCAGATGAGGCAGGGGTGGAGGGGAGAGTGGCAAGAACTGTCAAGGTACTTTGATAGAGTAGATGGGATGAGAGCGTTTGCTGAGACGAGACCGGTGATGTTTAATTTAACGGAGAAGGTGGTGTAACAATCACATGGCGCAGTGCAAGAAATGAACAAGAATCGATGGGGTTTAAAAGACAATCCATTAACAACCTGGGTCTAAACACACATACTCACACAGCGCGGGACCAGCCCGTTCTCCTACCCCAGATCCATCTCGAAGCTCCCACACAAAGAGCGGCACCATCCCTCTTCTCGATCTACTTCTCACACAGAGAGCGGTCCCAGCCCGCTCTCCCACCCCTCTCATTGATTACCCAGCAAGATATCCCACATCGCCCGCCCCATATCCCCCACGCCCTTCCCCTGAGTCATAATCCACAACCACCCTGCCATTTCACTACCCTCGTCCACATCAGGAAACCCTTCATACACCAACCGCACAGTCTCCACATGCCACGCCAGCCAGCTCTTCATCCGCCTATAGCCCTGAACCCCATGCTTAGTCTCCAGCTCCTTCACCATAGCCTTGACCTCCGTGTACGCGAAGTTCTCGGGGGAAGGAGGGTAGCGGCACAGGGTCGTGAGTGAGGCGAGCGAGTGGATGAGGTGGCGTACGGGGAAGGTGAGCTTAGCGGAGATGGCGTCGTGGGTAGCTTCGTCGACGGTGTCAGTGGGGGAGGAGAGGGTGTTCAGGGACATCAGGTTCGTCCAGATGCTCAGGCTGTAGAGCGTTGATGAGGAGGGGGGAAGTACGGCCCACGCTAGTTCGAAGGCTTGGGCTCGTGTAGAAGTCATGGTGTGTCTGTGTGGGGATGGTTGTGTGAGACTGGTTGTGTGAGACTGGTTGTGTGAGACTGGTTGTGTGAGACTGGTTGTGTGAGACTGGTTGTGTGAGACTGGTTGTGTGAGACTGGTTGTGTGAGGTTGTTTGTGTGAGTTTGTTTGGTTTGGTTTGGAGATGAGACAGTGTGGAGGTATGAATGATTTGTAGGCTTTGGGGCGGTGTTTACGATAGGATTGAACAGTGATTCCCCGTTGTGGATTCATGTTAGGTTTAGCATATGCACATGCGTTGTGTGGGTTCAAAGACTTGCAATGTCGTCTTGCTCTTTTCCTCATTCGACAATGATACAACGATGGGGAATCACTCCTCTCATAAGCTCCCCATGTAGACGGAAAACTTCATTTCACACTTTTCAACACTACAGCTGATTGATAAAATGTGGCGGCGTAGACAGCCGCTGAAAATGATGGAAACTGCGCTGAGTTGCTATCTAGCTAGAAGGTGACAATATATACATGCCTTGAGACGTACTAGTCCAGGATAGTCAACAGAGGTGACGATCGGGGCCTGTATGACCGAATTGCACCGCAACATAAAACGCTTGCAAAATGCACATCGAAACCTCCTCCTCAGAAGACAGCGTCGACGATAACGTCCCCTCATCTCTCTTCCGCGCCGCCCCTTCCCCCCACTGACCCTCTTCGCAGCTTTGGAAGTTCTGGCCCATGCCATCAAACCCTCCCAACCCACTACCCACGTCCTATGGACCATGCTAACCTCCCTCGAGGTGCACGGCGTGGTCGGCTACGGCTGGTTGAAGCGATGGATGCTGCAGCACCGCGAAATAGTGCGGCTGGTACGGGAGAAGAGCCAGCGGGGGAAGTATACGCGATACTCCATAGGATGTAAGATCCTGCTAGACGGGTGGCGGTTCAGAGATCTGGCGCGGGCGTATTTTGAGATTGTAGAGGTTGTGGAGAAGGGAGAGGTGCGGACGGAGAAGAAGGATGAAGGGGGGCGTCTGGGGCTGCGGACGCCTGTATGTGTTGGGTTCCAGTGAAGGTAGATTTTTGCATTAGTTTTGCTTATTGAATTCTCTACTTATCTTTTGTCGCGGTTTATGTGGGTCTAAAAAACTTTTATACTGATATTATCTATAACCTAGACACACAACAACTTTCGAATACAGAACAAGAATCATGATCAATGTTAAGTACCATAATACGGATAGAACTAATCTACGAAGATTTGGGACTTTTGCTGACATTTCTGAATCTTCTTTACCTTTGAATCCTAGTCTCACTCTTCGAAAGTGAACTTCTCTATGGTCGGTCTTTTCAGCAGCTTTGCCTCCTCAACAAGAGCCTTGAATATGAACCAAACGTATGGCTCTGGTAATTGCTTACTAATGCAGCATCAGCGAGACGAAATTACAGTTTAAGGTCTCTATGCTTACTGTGGTACTTGTGATGTACCACCCATAACCCTGAAGATCTCGGTGAGGTCACCAAAGGGCGCCCACCCCATGTAGATGTAGCCTAATCTTGGATTTCCTCAATTGGGCCTCCACGAATTCGCGATGAAGTTGATGATATATCTGCTCTCTAGAGCTTGCAATCGCTTGTGCGGTTCGACTTCCCTTCGTATATCTTGACGAAGCTGTACCGGATCTCCATCACCGACTATCTTCACAGTAATTCGCTGTTTCAAAGTCATTAGTACGACTATCGACTTCTGTGCGATCTGGGCATTCTTACCTCTTTAATGTTACCTTTCTCATCTATCAGAGTCAGCAGGTGGAGGATGCGCTCATATCCCTGGTGGTTTCGCTTATTGCAGATTACTTTCTCGAATACCCAACGCGAGGAGTGCGGTGTTTTGTGTTGTAGATTGACTCTGATATGATCCAAGTCACGATCGGTGGGAGCACGTTCGCGAGGTCTACTGTGAGAGAACTTCTCGTATTTGTGTCGAAGTGCGAGGAGATAGTCGGCTGCTCTCTCCATGTTGGGCGTTGGCCATCGTGGCAGTTGTCGCGTTTGAGTTCAGAGGTGAAACTTGGTGAACTTTGGTGATGATTGATGCTTTGCTAAAACACACGAAGTGCTCGATTGCTGACTCTCCTACAATATGTGAAGCAAGGTTTATTTGCCTTTGTTCCTGATCGTGTAACTCTTTTGTTTGCCCTTCTGTTTTAATCGCTTTTGGTGAACTGTTGCTTGTTTGATTAGGGATCTTCATTGTCCGTTGCACGTGATGTTTTATTGATCAAGGTTGAGCGTTCCTTGGCTAATCCGAGTGTCAAGAGCATAAAGACAACAAAGAAGGCCGTGCGAAGAAAACATATTTGTAGTCATGACAAAGCAAGCGCTTTCCGAGGAAGGCGCGAACAAGCGGTAGTAAGTAAGTGCACTACAGCCACTCGGCAAGATCATTTTCCTCCGTTAACTCAGCCTCAACGAATGGTATCCGAGAAAAGGTGATCCTGGCATCCTTTTTCGCCCCTTTTCCTCTTTCTTGTTTCATTACAAAAGCGTCGAATGCAGCTAACGCCATCGCATCCTGTAGTATGTGCGTGTTCAATCTCATGCGTTTGTAATTCCGCCATAGTTAGAAGTCGGTCGTCGGCGCATATTGAGCACTTATATTGTAACACAAAGGACGCTGTGGATTTGGGTGTTTTTGAAGATTCTGGATTGCGCCAACGTATCTGCGTTGTATCACCAACGAAGCTATCGTTGGTGGCGCTCAAGTTATGTGATTCAGTAGGGGCTGCCGAGATTGATGCTGAGGACATCGGATGCGTTGTGTTTAATTGGAAAGGTCGAAACACAGATGTCGTGCCAAGGGTGGGTGGATCTGATCGTTGGTCGCTCTCCTCTATATTGCCTTCTTTATTTGAACGCGGTGCGTTATGGACAGCATCAAGCTTGTTGATATCGATGTTGGGGAAGCCCAGTAAAGCGATAACAAACCCTTGATCGAATTGGTAGTTTGGCAGGTTGGCCCCTTTCCGCAAAGACAGGGTTAGCATGACGTCCCACCTGTCTTTCTCGCTCACTTTGCAAGTTGTAGCCCGTTTTGCGATGTTTCCTAGCAATCTATTACTGAGGACGGCCAGATACGCACGCTGGAAACTCTGCTGCACGTTGATATGAACCATTTCCTGCATGGAAAGCCGAAAAGCACCATCACGCATTGTACAAGACAGAACTCGCTGGTAGGATGGGTCCTCGGGGATCGGGAAAAGGCCAGCTTCCCACCTGTAAGTCATATCGTTCTTTGTAACAGTCCCACGGCCTTGCATCTTTACGAGCATGGCCTGAAGAACCTCGTTGCGCACAGGCTCCGGCAGTGTAAGTGCAGCAACAGTATATGGCTGCATTCCGTCAACGTCTTCATATTCGGGATCTGCGCCACCATCCAGTAATTGTTGTGTCATGGCAAGCAGATCTACGGTTGGTGCATGCTGAACACATTTTCTCAGTGGTGCCATACCAAAATCATCCAACGCGTTGGGATTGACGCCGCGACCTAGAAGTGTTTCGATATCCTCCAGCGCTCCTCCGCAGTGCCGATTAGCATCTGCGCACTTTCCGAGTAGTTCGTGAAGAAGTAACGCGCCGCTGTTGGGGTAATCTTGGCCATAACTACTTATCACTCGCCGCAATATACGCAGGGGTGAGTGCCAAAGAGCTTGGTGGGCGAATGTATCGCTCGAGCTAGCTGCACAGGGATAGCCCAGGAACTTTGTTGAGAGGTCAGCGCCTTTCTCAACGAATAACCCAAGACATTCCATCTCCAGTGGGCTCACTTCCATTTCCCAATGATCACAGCTGCGCCAGGGCTCCAAAAACTTCTCGAAGGGCGAGGCGGTAGGTCCTTCAGGCGGCAAAATATGGAGGCTGGCGCCAGCATTGAGTAGCAACTTCAAGACTTCGTTACACTTTAATCGAAGCGACTCGTTCTGATACTCGCTTGACCGAAGTTCTAGGCATAGTTGTAGAGCGGTGTACACCCCCGGACTGACAGAGGATGAACCGACGTCGTTTACTCTGGCACCGCGCTTCAGTAGTATGCCAACAATCTCCGGCCCACTCCACGATACGGCTTGTAATAACGGCTTCCAAGGTCTATCTGGCAAGCCGTTGACATTGAATCGGTCCGGAATTGATAGGGCCTGGACAGTGTACTGCCGTCCGTTTTCAATGGCGTTGTGCATTGCTAGGTCGTATCCCAAAGGATGCGTGGAGCTTCGAGCGCCGTATGATAAGAGTACCCATATGACAGGCCCATCAGGCATTGCGCTAGCGATATCAAGAAGAGTCTGGCGAGGATGCTGCGTGAGTGTCATCTGACCCAAGGCTACATGATTAGCAAAACGACCATTGGACAACTCAAAGGGCAAGCCAACGCAATGGTTGACATCATCGCCATGCTCCATGAGCAGCACTTCGAGCTTCTCACTATCTCTGTTCAGAACGCACTCAAGTAAATCCTGCACAGCGTCTGGTACCACCGGGATGTCATGCATGCACGTGGGGACCTCGACAGATGGCTGTAAGCTGTTGTGAGTCAGTCTAGTGCTTCCTGACTGCACGGGGTTGTTTACTTTGGCGCCTGGCTAAGCATACCCGTGAGAATTGGCTGGTCATCTTCATGCTCTCGGCTGCTTACAACTTGCCATCCACCAGTCCTGGTGCGATGCTCCAAAGAATCGGGATCAACAGAAACGGTTTCTGACGAGATCCTGGATTGATCATCACCAGGTTCTCTTTCATTACTATCAGCTCGGTTCATTTCAGCTTGTGCTCTTCGACTCTTGTGGCGCATAAGTCCCCATTCTTTGAGTTTCATGCGGTACGCCCGAGTTCTGCTACATGTAAGAGAGCGTAGAAATGGTATCCAGTTCAATACTTACGAAGCTCTGAATTTGTACTTCCGCTCCATGAGCTCTTTGACCTCTTCCAGAGATCGTTTCTGGTTGAAGGAGAGCTCCTTGATCTCATCCTGAACAGAATCCCAGTCCTTTGTCATTGTTGCGATGAAAGGCGATCCTGGGACTTTTCAGAGCGTCTTTAGCTTCAAAACAGCATAATACAGAAGAGACGCGCAATAGATATTTTGTATATCTTCACGAAGTATCTATGCTGGCAATGGGCGTTGGAGTTTCGATGGCGGGTCACAAGAGACGGAAATTGCACAAACGAGTGCAAGATTACGAACTCAAATTGCACTCCATCAGCACTAGCCCCAAATAGATTAGCTGATGACATCACCCTGCTTCATGCTTCACGCCCATACTGAACAATACTGAATGCCAACACAAGTGACCTGATATGACACGCATGTATATCTGCCACAACTACCGCTCGCCATAACCAGGCAACTGCGCATTGTCCTGCACCTGCTGTGATCTCAAGCTCGGCCGCAGTTGCATCTCGCCCTCCACCTCTGCAAGTCGCTTTTCATATGTCCCGATGTTGCCTCCGCTCTCTTTCTCCTCCGCGATCACAACCTTCAGCTCTTCTAGCTCTCCTCTCAGCTTCTCCCATCGCTGCCCCTCCTCCTCCCAAAAGAACAGGAAGTTGATTAGCTTCTTCTGAGCATGGCTCGTGATGCCAGGCACCTGATTCGCGAAATTCTTTGTGATCTTGTCCGTGTGCACGGCGGGCGATGCTTGCTCTAGTACACCGTTCTTGATAAGTGCTCTGTGGATCGATGCCGAGATTCTGGGTTCTGAGGTGATGCCGGCGTGTGCGAACACCTTTGAAGAGAGGATCAGGGTTTCGGGCTCGCTCAGTTGGTAGAGAAAGGCAAGATCCTCTTCGTGAATTGAGAGCTCTGTGTTTTGAGGTGCGCCAGCAATGTTTGGTACGGCATTTGACATGAATCTTGTGAAGCTAAACTTCTTTCTGCCATCATATGTTTTGAACATTGCTGCAAGGGGGGTGTTACAGGAAAGGTGCTACTAAGGAAAGCTTATGATCAGAGAATATGCTTGTCAAGTCTTGGTTGCTTTATTTGTATCCACTGGTTGATCTGTACCACAATGAATTGGGGCTGTGTCTGCTACAAGACGAGGCTGTGTTCGAAGGTTCGCTGCCTAGCTCTGCACGTGCTCTGTTTATAGCATACAATTGGTGATCTCGCAACATGCATACTCGCATGTCGCCCGCATTCCCAGCATGTAAGCAATCGATAGCAAGACCATGGTGAGATAATATCAACGATGGTGTCACGGATCAACTCACTCCTTCCTATTATCGTCCCTTTCTTCGGTACTCATATGCACCGGACGATTTTCGCGCAGCCTTGCAAGCGTGAATTAGCCACACAGCCACATAATTACAATGCATGATTGAAAAATGGAAAAAAGCGACTATTAAAGTGTGTAGATTTGAACTTAAGAGGATGACTGCGTACATAGTGTGTTGGCTGGCTTAGCTTGCTGGCTAACCCTCGCTGGTATCTTCAAAAGTACCAAGTGGCTCGGCACCGGCAAGTTTTATCACTGGTATGCATTCAACAACAGCAACTTGGTTCCGTCTCTCTATAGTTCGATGCATGATTTTGAGTTCAATAGGAATCCTACAAATCTTGCAAGTAGACCCCTTGCTTCTGGGGGCAGTACCTCAGAAGCTTTTCCAGAAGTGATTGAAAGGCTTCTGGGGTTGAAGGATGCAAATGCTCAGGTATTGACAACAACAGCCTGCAGGAAAGTTGAGCCATACTAAGCTCCTCAGAAAGTACAAGTGCTTAGTTATCAACAGCGTAATGAAGACAGCGTATTTGAGAAAAATCTCGTAGCAACATTGCAGGATAACTCACTAGCGTTGCTGGAAACAGTCAAGGTTACAAGTGATTGTCACATGTGTTAGGAAATGAGTAGCATTGAGAGATGATGGCACTTTAGATAACAGAACAGAAGTGATAAAATGTATTTAGAACGCTACAGTATAAAGATTTTCGAGACGTCTAGATAGTAGAAACTTTCTAACTCCGTATAACGCCTTGTCCCACGTGGTCCTGAAACTCTGACGGTGCATGAATACTCAAACAATAATTGAAAGAACAACACGCTAAGCAAGCTGCTTGACCCGACGTTCCTCCAGCATCAAGCGAGCATACCTTTTCGTCCTTCTTCATCTCCATCGGAATGGCGGAAAAAAGCGTCCATTTCGAGGATCTCCTCATGCGTCCAGAACTGGCGCAGAGGGTTCGTCTTCTCCTCATCATCAGTAATGAGCTCGAATCCGTGGGACTCGACACAGTCATCCTGCGGGGAAGAGTGGATCGCCAAGTCTTCGATCAGCTCAGCGTCAATATCGCTTTCGCGATAGACTGTGCGTCGGATCAGCAAACTAGACATCACAGGTCCGTAAGACCACATGTAATGCTCTCGACTATTACGCCAAAAGATGTGGATAGTCTCTAGATCAGGCGTAACAGTGCCTAGCTCTTCCAGATCAATCCAAGGGTGTTGGATACCCTCCTGGATTAAGTAGTCTTCTGCGAACGTAACCATGACCGTGAGATGGTTGGCCTTGGCACAAGCCTCACACCACGATCCCTTCAATTGTCGTGTTTAAGATGAACGCTCTGTTGAATCGGGATTATATTTTGTACGAACCCACTCTTCCCAGTTGACCTTCACGCGGACTGTGAAGGCTTTCCAGGCCTTTTCTTGCTTATATTCTTCGTGCAGCCGAGAATGCACCAGAAGCATATTGAAGCATGGCGCGTTAACAAACTCGACCGTGAAGGGGGTCTTGCTCAGGGGTGTTCCTCCATGCTCTTCGTAAGGCTTATCTTCAGTCTTCTCCACGGAAACGAAAGCTGGCTCATGCAAATAGCTGTAGATCTCGTTCCAAATCTCTCGGGGCAAGGTTAGAAGATGCGGCTTGGTGACAATTGGACCAGCCATTGTCTTTGTTGCTGTAGAGTCATTTAAAGGAGATTGTTTCATGTCAGGTATCTGTCAGTTGAGTGGTTTGTGTTTTTGGCACTACGGCCATGTTAAACCATGTAATTTATAGATACAGATTCTTGGGTGGCTCTGTGATAGAACAATGTCAAACTATATCAACTAATAATGCATTTTTAGCGGTATACAGATCATAACGCTGTTCTCGAAGTGTTCATAATGTTGAAATCCAAATCATAATGTCGACTCATGTCACTGACCTATCAAGTCCATAGCGATACATTAGGTAACCTTAAGTGCAGTCTGAATCACTCTTGATAGATGTATCTTTGTATGTACCTTGTCTTATTCTCTCCAAGCGCAGTATGACCAAATGGGTAAGCCTGCGTGATAGTCCCATTCTCTAAATGTAACCCAACAATATGAGTTCCATTCCCGATCTACTCTTCATTATCTATGGTAGCGCCTCATAAAGTAACTTTGACATTACCATCCGGTCCATCGCGCTTTCTTGGTCTCCAGATGTGGGCAGGCTATGTGTCTCCGTAGCGATGCATCCCTCTTTCCAATTGACCAGGGCTGTCGAAAAGTTAGCAATCTGAGCTTGCTTCTCTGGTGGAAGCGAGTTGAAGAGGTCTTGCGGATAAGGGCGCCGGGAGTTCCAATAGACGTTTCCTTGTTTGGGCGTCCACGTATGCTTCTTGGGTTGGTCATCAGCACTGTACGTAACGAGCCTCAGAGTCTTGACTGCGTGAACTAGCCCGTCCGCGTAATCACCGTCCGTGTCATCGTCCTCCGATTCATCGCCGTAAATGAAATCGCCGTCCATGTCATCGCTCTCAGAGGAGTACTCGACATGTTTGGCTACAGCGACTTGAAATAATGGCAGGCCCATGAATTTCTTAGGTAGCGAGTGCTCGTGGGTGTCGAAGTAGCTCAGGGGCCATTCAGAGAAGAGTTTCGAATCTTCGAGTATGTGAGTTTCCCCGTCACCTCTAAGATGGCGCACCGTACGTAGCTTCGGCATCTTCTCTACGAGATACTTTCCTATGAACCCCAAGCCCATGGAGCGCTTGTCTACAATGGTCACATGTTGGACAGACCTGAGGGCGGAAACTTCCCGGTTCCTGGCCATGACTGGACTCTTTAAGTAGTACGAGGGATCCACATCCATTTTGATATGAGCTGCTAGGTTCCAAGAAGAATCTGCTTCGCGATATTCGTGGTATAGCTGTGAGTTGGTCAAAAGCAAAGCCGCATAAGGCGCATTCTCCAGTCGCACATGCACATCTAGGATTGATGGGCGACGTTCATTGTCAACTTCCACTTCCTTGTGTAGATAGCTGTATATCTGGTTGCGGATCTCACGTGGCAGTGTGAGAAGGTGTGGAGGATTTGTAGCCATGATTCGGTGCTAATTCGAGTCAGAAACGTGGTTGAGCAAGCACACAGGCGGAAGTGGGCAGTGTGCTGGATCAATCCAAGGTGGGGGAAGATGCATTATTAAGTAGAGCATTCTATTTTGCGCAGCAGCGAGTGAAAATGAGACAGTCAATCAACAATTACTGCCTACATGGTTATTCACTATCAAAAGCGAGGCATTCACTCTAGTAGCCTTTTGCTGATGCGTGGGATCTTCTAAGACTCAGACATGTAAGCCCGGTGTTTGGTCGTAGAGCTCAGTAGCTGAGTTAGGTCTTGTCTACACATTGGCGAGGCAGGCGCTTACTTTTTCTGTGCAATTTCTCTTTGCGTAGTCAAGGCTCGGTGATGCTCTGCCGTAACTAGTATTACAGTAACATTCTCGCCGTTATGCACAGTTCAGTATGTCTAGCTTGTTGCTTTTTGACCAAATTCGAAGCTCTTTCGTAGCTCAAATATTACCCAACGTTATCTGTTCCCACAAATTTGAGGAAAGAGAATTATACAAGATAAGCATGGTTCAGAAACGGCAGAATACGATGTGAGCAGAGATCAATATAGGTAGTTAGTATCTATCTTCTCACTCTTGTATTAGCTTGTTCCTTGTCCAACTCTATATCTTCTGTACTGCGCTGTTCGCAGATGGAAACGTCATTGATGCACTATTACCACCACTGAATACCGGCGGGTATCTCTTTCTAAAGACTCAATGGAAGCCTGAAACTTCTCTGGGTCGTCTAGAATGGTTTCTTGAGAAACGCTTCCAAGAGCTTCTTCGATCTGAGATACCTTCTTCTTCATACTCGAGGTGGCGCGCTTCAACTCAAGGCGAAGAGATTGTGAAAGTATCTGCAGTCGTTTCGCGTATCCAATGACCAGCAAGGTTGATGCTTGATGCTGGCGGATAGTAGAGGCAGCCGTGCGCAGCATTACACAATCTTCACGAATGGCAGAGGCAGAGTCTGTAGTATCGCAGGGATGACCTGGCCGTACCATCTGAAGCTCCCACTCGTCAAGCAGAGAAATCAGCAAATTTTCTTGGGAATATCAACATTCTAGTCAGTGTAGGGCAAGATCATATAATCACGCGATCCACTCTTTTCGTAACCGAGATGCTCTATGCAAATTCTCTCATGGTAAAGACAATCCATGCAGCGGACGTTCCGGGATATATGACCGGCTCTGGTTGCTTCTTGTTCTCGACCGACGTGCCAGTAGCCGTGCAGATGTTTCTCAGTTGTGGCGACGGTCTAGTTCACGAAAGCCTTCAAGATCTGAGCGCGCTCGTGGCGTTACTTGTAGCGCATCCTGCCACGATAAACTTTTTAGCATTTACAGCGCCTTTTATACTGAGGACATGCGAAGTGTGACTTTTTTGCCGTGTCGAAGACAGAATTGATGGCATGAGGATTGGGTTCTGGGATGAGTCCTGGTCATGTTAGTATAGCAATCTGATATAGTGGGTACTTTGGCGAGACAAACCGAGTTTTCGCGAATAAGAGAACGTCCTAGGCGCGAATACAGCAACTCCGACATTCTGACCATTCTGAAATTATCATGTAATCTTCGTCTCAGATCAGATAGAGTATGGTAGTCATTTGTTTGGCAAGCGGTAAAACTTAGTTCACTCATCACACCAACCATTAGAAAGTCAGTCTGCGTATGTAAACGCCTAATCTGATTGAGACCCTGCCCTTGAAATACCCCCGTAATCTTTATTGAGATCGTTGGTCAAGTGAAAATCCCATACCGCCTTTTTGCCGTCCATCAAGATCACGCAAACCCATGTTAGATACGGGTTCGTTGCGCCATCTCCACCATATGTTCCTGCTGACAATGCCCCTTGACATCCTGATACTATATGTTCCTCTCACTCAGATCATGCGCTGATCTTCCCATCCCACAACCTTTGGAGAAAGAAATGCAGTAATACCCTCTCGCTTCTCCTCAAGGCTTTCCAAGACGGACCTCGGATACTCAACCTGAATCAGACGGTCATTGGCCTCTGCAAGAGTCCAGTAGTTCTCCCTCGAGGCGCTAGCGTTTGCGTACAGGTAGAACCGGAACAACTGCGGTTGATGCATGTCTTCATCATCAGGATCCCACGAGAAGTTGTACCCTTTTGCGACTTGAATCAGATTCAGACCGAAAAGTGACTGGTGCGGTGGTGGCGTCGACATCGGCATCGGCGTCGGGTTCGATTGGAGTTTGGCAAGACTCTTGCAGAGCTCTTCGGTGGTCATACACTTCGGCATTTGCTTTTCGATGAAGCGCAGGTTTTTGAGACGAGAGAAAATCGGGTGGAGCTCCCTTGGCATGAACTGGAGAACGCAGTGCAGGGTGAGATATACTGGAGAACGCAATTCGACGTGTCTGATATGACTATATGCTTTGAAATCTGCGGTGCTTGTTGTTTTGTCAGCGTCTACGTAGTCTGCACATCCTGGCCGGTACGTGAGAACGCAGCTCAAGTTCTCGAAACAGTCGGCAGTCTGATATTCTTGGTAGAGCTGGGTGTGTGTCTGTAGCACTGCAATAATTGGCGCATTGCGCAGTTTCAGATTCGCTGTACGCCCGTTTTGATAACTGCGTAATCGGACACGGTGGTATAGGTAGCTATAGATGATGTCGCGTATCTCGCGGGGGATTGTCAAAAGATGGGCCATGATGTTAAGTGAGTTCGCATTAAATCCTGTCTGTGGGTAGAGAGTGACCGTGACGACGATTCTGCAACGACAAACACTACCTCGTGAACGTGAAGGTGATTGTCGTCACACAGCAAACGCGAAGTGCAGGGAAGGGAAGGTAGCCAATGACAAATGATAAAGCATGAACTAAGGCGAAGGTAGTCACATGACACTATGGAAAGAATAGACGGCGTCAAGGTATAATTCAATTGCATTGTTACTGCTGAAGGCAGGAGCTCCTCACCTCCGAGGTGCGGTAGCAGCCTCACAATATTTACCGTCCCAATCGGGACTAGTGCGAGGCCTAGATAGGCAGTACTTTCGTAGTCTCATAACCATTACTTCTTATTCCCACTTCTGCATTATCGCCTATTTCATCAGTTACTAGTGTTTGATTCAGCCGAACACGATCAAACTATTGAGGTGGTAGCCACCTCAACATTCCCCAAGATTTCAACCCACCTCATGTGAATCACTAGTGGTACTGGGCATTTCGCCACAGTCGATCCACTACAAATCCCAAAGCCGATCTCTCTCCACACTCAGGCCATGCGCCTATCCGTCCAACCTAGCACTTCAGCGTTAAGGACAACAGAAATGTCCTTTCGCTCCTTCTTGAACTTCTCCAAGCCACTTGGCGAATATTTGGCTAAGCCATCTCCCAAGCCGTCTACCCAACCTTCGACCTCTGCCAGAGAACAGAAATTGGCTTTATTTGTGCTTACCTTGGTGTTAGCATACACATATGATGTGATCACGCTCAGTCGATGAATAGAGTATAAGGGACTAAGTGTACATCCAGTTGCGACTTGGATCATCTTGAGACCACGAATTGCATGAGGCAACGAGGTTGACACCAAGGCTGCCTGCGCCACATAGTGAGCCGAATCCAAGCAAACGTAATCGGTGCTTATGACCTTGTAGTACCTGGTGTGAAAGCGTAGAGTCCTGAGGCGAGATAGCATTGGCAAAAGATACATCCGCATGTCACGAACGAAAGCTTCATCCGACCGGACAATAGGGCCGCCAATCACAGACTTATAGTAACGCGAATCCAGACTCACAGCCTCTGAGAGTTCTAAGTGACTGATCTGGCTCAACGCTCTAGAATCTGCTTTGATTGCTGTAATACGGCCGTACGGAAAATCCTTGTGCCAACAGAGCTTGCAACTTAAGTTCTTGTAGTAGTCGGTTTCCTTGTATTCGTGATAGAGTTGAGAGTGTGTCAGTAGCACTGCGACAATGGGTGCATTCTGTAACTGTAGAGACTCATATTGACAGCGTAGCACAACTTCATGGCGAAGATGACTGTAGATGCTATCTCGTATCTCCCGCAGAAGCGTCAGAAGGTGCGGCGCTTCTTTTGTAGCCATGGTTGAAGGGAGTTGCAACGCGTTGTTTCGAGCAAAGAGATGGTGAGAGTGCGCGGGCAGAGCTTGAGCACAGTGGAAAAGCAGCCACGACGCGAAAGTGAAAACTTGGGTAACAGTATACTCATTGCATTTTCACCAACAGGGATTGAAAGGTATCTCTAAACAAACGCTCCAAAATCTCCATCGCAGACAGAGTTCGTAACCTAGCGACCGCCAATCTGACCCTTGGGAATAGGTCTAACCCAAGCCAAGCAAAGGTTGAGCCCAACGATCATACAACCCATGATCCAAAAGACACGCGCATACTGGCCTGGGTGGTAACGGAAAATGATCGCAAAGATGATACCGCCAAAGTTACCAGTCGCACCAACGATACCAGACAGGATACCATTAGCGTGAGGGTGAATGTGAGGCACCAGTGCGAAGTTGGCCCCATTACCCGCTTCCAAGAAAATAGCCATCACTGCGACAAGCCCGATCATCTCATCGAGGTTGTGAGGATTCAGCTTGCCGATGATGATGAGGAAGATGCCGCTCATGACGCCGACGAAGTGGATCCAGCACTTCTTCGCCCACAAGTTGCCGTTGGTGTACTTGTAGATCAGGTCGCCGATGAAGCCACCCAGGGGACGGGTGATGACGTTGAGGAGACCGAACATGGCTGCCCAGCGACCTGACTGTGTCTGGCCGAGGTAGGGGAAGTTCTTGAGGTAGTAGGAGCCGAGAACAGAGTTGATGGCGAGCTCACCGCCGAATGAACAGAAGTAGCCGGCACACAGCATGATGGTCTGAGGGGATGCGATGATCTTCATAGCTTCCTTGAAAGTTGGCTTGACGACGACCTCATGCTGAACTTCGTCTAGGATTTGGCCGTTGTCGGAGGTGGAGGCGGACTCGACATCACGTTCAGCGCCCCTCTTCTTCTCATCGGAGGAGCTGACAGAGCCGTTAGTCGTTTCGGGCTTGTCCATGATACCTCCAGTGGTGGCGACGACATTAGCTTGGTGCGTACCACGAACCACAACAGCACCTCGATCAGCCCAGGAGCCAGTGGGTGTGTCATCGGTAAGGAGGAGAAGACCAGTCGCAGTGATTGTGATGAGGATGAACGGAACAATGAAGGACACACGCCATGCAACGTGCGAAGTCAGGCCTCGTTCCAACCGCAGAGAGTCATAGATGGCAGGCATGACAAAGCTTCAGATGGTCAGCCAGAGTGGCCAGAGCCCTGACAAAAATTACTTACTAGGTAATACCACCGCCAGAGTTTCCCCAGCCACCGACAAGTGCGTTTGCAGTTCCGACGATATTCCTGTCGAAGAACCCAGTGGTCCACACCTGACAGGGCACGAAGGTCCCACCAAGAATGCCGACGAAGAATCGAATGAAGTACAGACCCATAGCATTTTTCGCAGTACCTGCGAGCGCGGTCGGGATAGCACCCATGAACAGCAAAGCAGCGAAAGTCTTGCGAGGGCCAATTTGATCGCACATGGGACCCGCGAATGCTCGAACGAGCAGCGTCGCTGTCAGTGCAATGATGTTGGAGTTTGCGACCTCATTCGTGGACAGGTGCATATCCTTCTTGATACTGACACTCAGCTGTAACATCGTTAGTCAGTACGTCACTGATTGGACATGTGGACCATCATACCAGAGGCGGAAACGCGTACCTGGCGCAGTTAGCTTGCTATGGAACGAGAGCGGAGCGGAGTGTGGAGAAGACCTACCATGACCAGAACGCAATGAAGAAACCGAGGTAGCTGAAGAAGAACACACGTCCATACTTATCTACAGGATTGAAGACGGGGATCGACTTCGCTTTCTTGTTGTAAGGGTTGATCTCTGGTGCGGACCAGAGCTGTCTTATTTCGAAACCCATCGTGGATGCTACCTTGCAGAGGTCTGGGAGAAGCTATCTGGAGAAGGTGTGTGGAGAGGCTGGGGTGTGTAGCGGGGTCTGCTGCAATGGGAAGCTGGTTGGGCCTGCAGATAAGCCGTGAAGATACGGCACGAGAAGTTATATATTGAGCATCACAGCCATCGAAATCACTACTTCCGCGGTGAGCACTCTGACGCAGGCCTTTACAAGTCCAAGACCGTGATGCGCATCTTCCGCGTTGCCAAGTGTGATATTGAATTCTTGGACTTGGGCTGGGTGCTTGAGCTGGAACTTCTGGCGTGTTTGTTATCTACAATGGCGTTCACCATGTCAACTGCAACTTCGGTGCGTCTCCGATCAGCGCTGTGGCGCCGTTTGGCTCTAGACTTCTTATGTTGGTTCCTAGTCAAGCCTGAGTCAACTGCTGCGAAGTTGAAAGTGGCGACGCAGTTTGAATAGAGATCGCTGCAATTCGTCGAAACAGCGAATAACGTGGGATGGTGGGGAGCGGGAAGTCCTTTGGCGGCGGAGCAGGCGTTTTCTTATCTCTCGCTATCTCTTGGCAGTTCTCCTTCTGTCAGTCTTATCAGAGCCGCAGCACAAATAAGAGAAACAGCTTTTCCGCGGTGGTGATGACCATTTGACTTTGTCTAGAAACTGATACGATTGATATTCATTGTTCTGGTCCGAGATGCTAAAATGTGGCGCTCCGGTCGGTGTGCAGACTCATGTCAGAAGATGAAGGTTAAGAGATAAGTTGAACAGGGCAGATGTCAGCAAAGCAAGCTCGCTGAAAACTACTGGTAGAACAAGCCAGTTAAGTACTAGTAGTGTAAGCTGATCGTGATGCAAGAAGACTTGAATTCCTTGCGGTCGTCACGAACCGATAAGCACCGACGTTGTATCGCACAATGCTAACAACGATCGCAACAGTCGTACAGGGATCGCCATTGTCTGGGGTCTCCAGGTTCTTCAACCAGCATGACCACACCGCTTGGACAGTTTATGCAGCCGGGTGCAATAGCTCTTGTAAGCGGCTTGTGAGCCAATCAGGCAAAGCTAGAGTGTCTTATCTCTCAGTGCCATCATGAGGCACAATCTCTTCTCGACGATCCCTGAGATGCTGGCCCTTTCATCCATACTATACAAGAACTTGTATGCTGGACTAGCTTTGGGCTGTTGTCATTGTAGTTGCCCAAAACGCTGCGCTTGAAGGGCGTTGGTTAGTCGAACACTGGGCATTTCTGCCACTGGGGAGATGCCTCATGCCGAGTCAACGACAGTTCGAGTGCTCCGCGACGATAGTATTTCGTGGCTGTTGTATCTCTTTCCGCGGTATAGAGTCTCTGACGGTCCAGACACCTTGCGTGGGCAAGTCGCGACATCGGACTGTTAGTACCGGAGAAACATGATAACCTGCACCACAGGCCATCAGATGCCGACCGGTATCACAGGAATCTGAGTTCGAGGCGCATGGCGCAGGATGGTGAGCTTCCAGAATGCCCTTGGTGGTGGATACCTTCAAGTCGTACAGGCACTGTCACGTCGTCCGAGGAGATGTCGCAACGACTGATGGAACTGCAGCTCTACCATCATGTGCGTTGCTTCCCGGAACTTCTCCCGTATAGTGAATAGGTTTCGACTCCTTGGATCTCAATCGTAGCTGAAGAGTTTTCGAAAGTAGTCTGGCGGAAAGAGAGACGCTTTGCTGTAGTACCAATGGAGGTATCGACTCACTGATGCAATACAGACCTAGCCCGGGGGTATCTGTAGACAAAGGACATCGTCAAAGTGTGGAGATTCCCGTTCGTTGGATCAGAAAATTGCGCCCAGCGTCGCTTGTGCCTGCACACATGTCAACGGGAGCAGGAGCAGATGACCCTTTCTCTTCGTTACGTCAGGGTCTTCATCCATCCAGGCAGGCTGAATCTCGACCAACGTCTGGTACTGTAACCGATCAGCACCTGACAATGGGCAGCAAGCATTCTAGCGAGCAGTCCACGCTTACCGCAACAAACACCATCCGCCCTCAATCTCCCTCCCAACTTCAAACGCCCGCAAAACACCTCACCACCGCGTTTCCCTTATCCATCTCTTCCTCGCCACCAGCAACCCATCCCCATCGACCCCAAAACCGAGCAAACCCAAGGACATGTACTGAGGAAATGCACGCGCACGCCGACCCAAGGGAAGGTGAGAGTAATGTAGTACTCGTCCCCCTGACACCACGCCGCGAGCCATACAGTGTGTGTCAGGTAGGCAGTGCCCCGCCTCAACACCTACCTACTCCTACCTACTCCTGCCTACATACATACGCAACACCATCTCCTCCTCGACACCAAGCCACTGCATGTACATCTCCCTGCACGTGCCCTCGAGGCTACTCCCCCAGCCAATAAGAACGCCCCAACCCACCCAGACTCGACAGCAATTCGCCGGCCAACACTCGCGTGGTTGCGCCCAACCACACTTCCATCAAACTGCGTAATGATGATGCTGGGGTCTCCCCGTGTAACGATTGCGCATCCATGACGGGAGTACTGTGTGTATGCTGGGGACTCGTACGTATCTCACAACAGAGTAGCGTCTTTATTTCCTAGCTTTTGCTGCTGGCACTACAGTGAACTACCTCAGACGACCACCCACCTACCCATCGATGCGAAACATGCTTTCCCATCTCTTCCATAGGGGGTTGCAACGAGGCGGGCGCCGCTATCCAACGCAGGCCACCCGCCCGACTTTCCACATAACAATAACAGTAACAATGAAGTGATTTCGGCCATTGGATCACAACTCGACAATGGCCCGGCTATCCGAGCTCGGCGGCGCAGGGGAGAGACTTCAGGGGTAGGCAAGACAGGAAAGGACAACATAATGTCAAGGAGAGAAGTACATTCGGCGGACGGAGACACAATGGCCGCACTATAGGTTGTGTGTGATAGTAATAATAATAATTGTGTAAGAACCTCTCTGTTGAAAATTCGAGATGGAGAGAGGTTCGATGGTTTTTGGTTTGCAGAAAAGAAGATATCGACTTTGTGTGCCAGACATGGACTGAACTGGGACTCTTCGTACAGCGCGGAGGCGGGAAGCATGTCTCTAGAAGTCTGGGAACAGATGTCCATGCCTATTAGGACATTTTAGCACATGTTCGATGTCATAAGGAGGTTGCGCCACGCACGGGTCGTCGCCAGCCTGGCCATACGCCTCCGTCTCTTCGGGGTACTTGTCGAATTGGCTGGCGTCACCGACGCCTGCGCGGACTGGTGGCACGTAGGGTGCATCAATGTCCTTTTTCTGCAGTCTGTCCCACGTTACCTCTGCAAACCAGGGATGGTTCATGACGTCCTTGCTGCCGCCGTGCAGGTTGCCAAGTCGCTTGGTCAGATCAGGGGTGATGAGCTTCTGCAGCAGGTCGTGCGCGTCGGGGTGGATGTACGGCGGGTATTTAACGCGCGACTTGAGGATGTTTTCGTAGATCTTCATTGGCGAGCCGCCGTCCCAGAAGGGCGTGAAGCCGCACAGCATTTCGAAGATGAGGATGCCGAGCGACCACCTGGGGGAGTTAGCACACAGCGACAATGCAAGGCGGGCAGACGTACCAGTCGACCGATTTGTTGTAGCCCTTGGAGGCGACGACCTCGGGCGCGAGGTAGTCAGGAGTACCGCAGAGGGTCCATGTGATGTCAGGCACCTCCTTGGCAAAGCCAAAATCGGTGATCTTGAGGTGGCCGTGGCGATCAAGCAACAGGTTCTCGGGCTTCAGGTCGCGGTAGATGATGTTGTGCGAGTGCAGGTAGTCCAGCGCCAGGGTAACCTCGGCGGCGTAGAACTTGGCAACGGGATTGGGGAAGCGCTGGGACTTGCGCAGCAGACTAAACAGCTCGCCGCCCTCGACGAAGTCCATGACCATGTACAGGTTCTTGCTGTCCTGGAAGGTGCCCCACAAGGTGATGAGGAAGGGGTGCTTGACCTGCTGTAACATGCGGCGCTCGTCGTTGGTGTGCTCGACCTGCTTCATCTTGACGACCTGCGCCTTCTTCAGCACCTTGACGGCGTAGAAGCGCTGGTTGTGCTTGGACTGGACGAGGTGCACGCGCCCGAAGCTGCCCGTGCCGAGGGTGCGCTGGATGGTAAAGTCGGTCAGTGAGTACTTGCCCTTGGTGACGCGTGTCTGGTTCAACGGCTGCGACTGGAACTGCACGCCGCCGTTCTTGGAGGCATTGGGGGCGCCGCCCAGGGGCTGCGACGGCGCCCGCTGCTGCTGGTCCTGCTGCTGCGGAGCATTGTTCGGGTGTATCAGGTTTTGTATGCTGGCAACGTTGTGGGCGGGCGGCTGCGGCGGCGGCTGCTGCTGCTGCTGCGGGTTAGAGAGCGGGCTCGCGACGGGGTGCGGGCTGTAGGCGGGGTTCATCGAGTCGGTCGGCTTGTGCGGCGCGGCCGAGGGGGCATTCGAAGCGTGCTGCTGCTGCGGGTGCGACTGCTGCTGACTAATGGCGTGCTGGGCGGTGCTGTCGTTGGTGCGCGTCTTGGTCAGGTGGAAGGAGCCCGAGGTGCGGTTCTTGGAGGTGGTTGGGGTGATGGGCGAACCCGACGACGTTTCTTTGATGGGCGACGTCGGCGAATCGAGGTCCTTGGAGCCGCCCGAGTCCTTCGTGCGCTTCTTCTTGAGGAATCCGAGGGTAGGCATGCTACGTGTGGTGTGGCGCGACGACGCGGACGGAATGCGAGCCCTGCTCTGCAAGCAATGCCCTGGGGAGGGGGGACGGGCGCGGGAGGGGAGGCGGCCTTGAAGCTGCAGCTGCTGCGGCAGCGGAGACCGTGCGGAATGCGCGGGCTGGCGGCCTGGAGCGAGCTTCAAAGCAGAGCAGAGCAGAGCTGGGAGACGGGGACGGAGACGGAGACGGGGGCAACGGACGCGCGAGGGCTACTGCGACATGGGCGGGCCGCGACGGGGAGACGCAGCGCGGGGGAGTGTGAGAGCTGACTGAGGACTGGGAATGGGACTGGGACTGGGACTGGGAGCGCCGTGAGGGGCTCGGCGTGGTTGCAGGGAGCAGCAGTTGAGGCTGGCCGCTGGAGGGGGCCGCAGCTGCCAGTGCCAGCGCAAGACACTGGAGGGCCCAGCGACGTTTGTTTCACACAGAAGCATGAGTGTTTGCAGCAGCGTCAGTACACGTCATCAATTGCTCTCTCGTTGATCAATTCATTGCAGAGGCGTGCAGTGCAGCCAGCCAGTCCATTATGGACGGCTCTGCGCAGCTTTGCGCAGCTCAACAGAGCTCAACAGAGCTTTGGGGGAGCAGGTAGGGGGGCACCAGCGATTGGCTGGCAGCATTGCGTCATCAGTTGTCTCGTCTGGGGCGCCTACACCACGATTACCCGCGAGCACGTCTGCCGATCAAGCGGCCGGGGCCCCTGCAGTACATCAATCTGGGGGAAACGCCATTATCAGGCGGCATATATGTACATCGTACTGGGAAACAACTGGGGTATATAGGCATAGCTCGTGGCTCATCACAAGCACGCCTCACAGACAACTCATCACTGGCACGGTCACAGCTCGTCACTGGCACCTCCTGCTGCCAGTCCTGTAAGCACCAACGGCGAGTAGTACTCGAGGTCCAGCCCGCAAACTTCCATGCGCTGCTGGCGAAACCGCTCGTACAGCTTGCTCCACGCCTCCTGCGCCTGCTCGTTCTGCGGCCGTATCTTCACGCGTGTAGAGTAAGGGACATCGTATTCTGGGCCAGGGAGCTCAGGGTCTGATAGCCGCACAAACGTCGTCGACTGTTCGAATGCTGTTGCGTTGAAGGTGTCGCTCACTGTGCGCAGTTGCTGCGACTCGTAGACGACGTTGCCCATGGACAACGACCACTCTGAGATCAACGATGAGGGAACGCTGAACGTTTTCCGGAAGAGATCGAGGTCTGATGCCGGGTTTGTCGAGCGCAGTGCCTTCAGCTGCTGGAAGCTGGCCTGGGTGGGGTGAATCATGAGGAGTGATGTGGACATGTCGTTTCGCTCTGGCGTCGCTGGGTATGCAGCCATGGGCTCAGACTTGGAGAAGGCCAGCAGCGAGTCGAGCGCCGATGCATCGAGCAGGACCCCAGGCCCTTGTAGGTAGATGAGGCGTTCATAGTCGACCAAGGAGTACAGGCTGGCAAGCGAGTATGACGAGGGCAATGTGGCTTCAGCGCCGTCGATTATGGGCTCCATGGGAATCAACGTGACTCCATAACGTCGCGCTGCCGTGCCCAGCAATCGCCTCGTGGTAGACATCTCTGCACTATACCCCTCACCATCTGCCTCCTGCAACCACAGCTTAGGGAACAGAAGCACTCTCCGGGCTGGGCTCTTCATTCTATGCAGGTCTGACAGCAACATCACGGCGCTGCACAGCTCCACATGTTGCCTCACAACCTGCACATAGCCCAGCCTGCTCCAGTCCAGGTCCTGACCACTCATGTACTGTGCCATGGTGTCATCCACTTCTGATCTTTCGCTCGCGGGCATTGCCCATTTTGCATCGAGTGTCGGCGGTTCGACGGGTTTTGGAAGGGGTAGTGGTTTTGGTATACGCGGCTTTATAGCGGCCTGGAGGTTGTGAACATATCGTTGTTGTAGGACATAGCCAGAGAGGAAGAGGGCGAATGTGAATGCGAAGACTGTGTGGATTTAATACACGATCTGCAGCTTCGATCTGTGGAATGTACCGATGATCGTAGACAGGATGACCGACACCTGCCCACTCGTAAGCAGTAGCCTGCCCATGCTTCCAGCACAACTGATGAGTAGCTGGCTGTCAGCTTGTTGAACGCTAGTTGATGTTGTCTCCCGAATATCAGGAACACGGCAGATTATTTCAGATGCGCGCAGCTCGTGCAAGCAAGCGTGTGTCGCAAGCGCATGTGACGGTGCGATATGGGCCAGACGCGCATAGGGCTGAGTGACGATGGCTTCAGTTGTGAGGGGCAACAATCGACAAGCAAGAGCAGGGGTGCTTCTTAGCTCGAAATTGTTCGCGATGCGATGCGACGAGCTGGATCATTGTCACCACCAATTCCACCACACGTAATTCCAACCGGCGCCCATAGTCGCAGAAGCCACGTCTTGCGTTACTTGCTATTTCTCTAGCATGCGATAACTACAAAACAATCCATCAAACTAGCCATGTCCAAACCAGCCTACGACCGCGCAGACGCCTCTGCGCTCCTCGACGACCGCGGCTACTCGGGCCTCCTCATTCGTGGGCAAAACCCAGCGCTTTTGTTCGAAAAAGGTGTGCGCGAGCGCATCACCGAGTCATACTACTGGAAGGAGCAATGTTTCGGTCTGAACGCAGCCACACTGTGCGACCGCGCAGTCGAGCTGAAGTTTATTGGCGGCACATCTGGCATCACGGGACGGCCGACACCATTCTTGTGTCTGGCGTTCAAGATGCTGCAGCTGGTGCCGGAAAAGAGGATCGTGCTGGAAATGCTGAACTTCCGTGACGATGAGGAGGAGGATGATAAGGATGGTGTGAAGGCAGAAGAGGTGAAGAACGAGGAGGACGGAGAAAATGGCGAAGAGAAAAAGCGAGATCTCAACGCGGAGGGCAAGCTCGGGACGTTTAAGTACCTGCGTTGTCTGGCAGCCTTCTACATCCGGCTGGCATGGGAGCCTGTGGAGATTTACACCACCCTGGAGCCGCTGCTGACGGATTACCGCAAAATCAAAAGGAGGCTCAAAGAGAACTTCAGCTTGACCTATGTAGATCAGTTCATCGATGATCTCCTCACAAAGGACCGTATTTGCGCGACCAGTCTGTGGAAGCTGCCGAGCAGAGCCAACTTGGAAGACCTAGACATGCTGGAGCCCCGCGAGAGCCCGTTGGGCGATGAGGTAGACATGTTGGATGAGGAGGACGAGAGGGCAAGGGAGAGGGAGGGCAGCGTAAGAAGTGACAGGAGCGCGAGAAGCTACAGGAGCCGCAGCTACTACAGCAGAAGTCGCAGTAGGAGCTATGATAGCCGAGACAGAAGTCGAAGTCGGAGTCGAAGTAGGACTAGGAGTCGGAGCTATGACGGCAGCGATCGGCGGCGCAGCAGAAGCCCTGGCGAGATGAGCGATCGAGGGCGTGACAGGAGCCGCACGAGGAGTAGGAGCAGAAGCCGAGGGCGAGACTGAACTGGCTGCAAACAATCAAACAGATCACATGTCGAATCTCTCTTGGTGAACAGGCAAAGACCAATTGTGAATATGGCTGTCATGGAAGCGATCGATTTTCACTTACGCAGATACAGAAAGGAAGGAACGCGCCTTGATTGGAATCCACAACCTATAGGGCTGCGTATAAGCAGAAAAGCCGTGAGCCGATAGTCGCGAATTTCCTGTCCCGTGAGCTTTAGCTTTGCACCATCAACGAGATCGGAAGCGTTGCTACTGTCGTTTGCATCATCAATGCGCCATGCGTGGAGGTGCTTTTGACTCACAGCCGACTCCATGATGAGTATGTCTAGTCTGAGTGCTTCCGAGATCTTTCTGCTGTCATTCGTGTGGTGGAGTGATACAAGGAAAAGTTGACATGGTCCTCCGATGCTCAGTTCAAGGACCGAGATGTTGCTACCTTGGCTCACGTCAACCGTGTCTCGATTCGATTCGCATACGCTCAACCAGTCACCAAAAGACCAATGCATATGATTGGCGATTTCTTTGCGAGGGGCGCCAAGCTTCATACAGTGCGAGTGCTGGAGGAATGGTATTCCGCGAGTGGCCACAAAGAGGAGATGCCAGGCAAAACGCCAACCTTCATCGAGACAGCTCAACAAAACAACACAGCACAGCACAGCACATCATACGCATACATCGATACATCCTCACGGCAAAGTAACTCCAGCAAGCGAGCGGCTAAGAACCCAGTCTACAAGAATGGCGATATTTGCAATCAGCGAGACTTCACTGGCAGGCGCGGTGCTCGCACCCTAGTCTACGGACTGTTCAACAGAGGGCGAAGGAATCTTGCAAGGCTCTTCGCCTACTTTGAATGGACGGGGTAGGAGTGGGATGATCTGATTGGGATGCTAACTTGAGTTGTCTTTGCGTAGGCTGTACACATAGCCACGTACAGCCATGTTTAACCACTTTGCCTGCCAACCATTGTATATCCACCAATGTTGCGGGAGTCATTAGTACGAGTTGATCAAATTTGACGGGGAAAGAGACTGCCCGCCACCCAGCCGTGAAGCGCCAGCAAAGCACATTAATCCCAGATATCCTATCAGTAAGCGCTCAGCTCCTTCCTGAAAGGCAACACAGGCTAGTGCGGGTCAAAAGAAGCATCGTCATAGCACTAAGTATGCTCCTAAAGCTATTCCCACTTCTGGAAATCCTACTTCCGCCAATACGTCTGCACAAACTCATGCGCCCAATCGATGACCCCCGCCTTCCAATCGCCCATACTTTCCTCCACAAGCCTTTCAAACATCTCCGCCGCCTCGCCCTCGCTCCTAGTAATCCACATGCGCTCTTGCACCTTGCGCACCGAGCCCTCACGCTCGACTTTGATGTCTGGGATGTTCGCGCCCTGCATAAGTGCAAACAAGTTGAGCAGGAGGTTCGAGGATTTGCGCAGGGTTGACCACGCTGTGAAAGCGTATTCCTTGAAGCTGAGGTAGTTGGGATGCGTGGCGCCGCCCATGCCCTCGATCATCTCGCGGCAGAGTTTCATCTGCGGGGCGAAGGGCTTCGGATCGCGGCCGAGGATGTAGCCGAAGTCGACGTGGAAGAAGGCGCCATTGGGTGCGATGAGCAGGTTGTCTAGATGGCGATCGCCGACACCGAGAAGGTAGGTGATAACGCAGTAGCCGGCGCAAGACTTGATGTATGTGTCCATGGCTTCCTTCTTGACACCCAGATCAGCGTGTGGGTCGGGGTTGTTGGCGCGCAGGTACGCCAATAGAGAGCCTTTGTGTTTCTGGCAGGCGGCAGCTATGCTCATTGAAGGCACGAACTGAAAAGCACCAGCGGATGTGGAAGTAGCCAGGATGCGATACGGTGTGAGTCTCAAGTCGAGATTCTCCTTCCGTAACAATCGGTCCATGAGTGTGATGATTTGAATGACCAGTTGATCTTGACGCAAGTCGTCGCCAAATTTGAAAATAATAGGATATTTCTGGCCATGGCTAGTACGGAAGTTGAGAACAATAGGCAGAAGAGAAGACTTCAGCACGTTACAGTTCTCCGGATCAATGCCGGTGATGTAGACTGAAGGATCGAGTGGAAGAGGAAGAGATTCGAAGTTAGTGAGCTCATTCTTTGGGTCGGCAAGAGCTTTCTTGAGACGTGCAAGCTTTGTTGGGCGATCGCCACCACCAAAACGTACGTCTTTCGAAATTCTGGCGAGGATTGTGAGAAGCTCGCCCTGACGACGAAAGGTGTTACGAGTGTTTACACCCTCAGGCGTCTTCTCTAGCTCGACCATGAAGTCGTATTCGACCTTGGCGAAAAGCTCGCGGTGCTCGGGTTCTTGGTCTGAGCTTGTATCACTGATCTCGACCATGAGATACCAATGGAAGAAGTTGCCTAAGGCAAAGCTGTTCGCCGCCCGTGTGACAAGAAAGCGCGCTAGGGAGGAGTCGTCTCCTTCTCCAGCCGCCTCGTACTTCAGGGCTTGCACAAGCTGAAGTAGATATAGTTGCAGCTCTTCGTCGTCCGCCTTCTTAAGGCGTTCGACGGCATAGCTTCGCACTACCGGATGGTCAAAGTGAGGACCAAGCAATTCAAGTGCATCATCTATATCGATCTCTGCCCATTTGTCGAGAAGTGGCGCAGCCTGACGCGCTTCACGTGGGTTCTTCCAGTTGACGCATTTGACAAACTTGGTCAAAGCACGCTTGTCGCGAAGCAGGAAGTACCTGAACTTCCAGATATCGTCCCTCTCATGTGAAGTGATCTCTTCGAGGGGCCCCTTGCTCATTAATAGGTTTAGCTTGTCGCGAACGTGGACGTTGGGCTTTCGATCGCGGTCTAGCGAATCCGTCTGCTGGCTACGCATTAGCTCGCGGTGCTTGTCTTCGGCTGGGTTGACCCTTCGCCCAATCTCTGGGTCGTAGATTTTGATGAGTCGACCAGCATCAGCGTCCCCATACCCGATGCCATCAACATCGATGCCGGGCCCGAATGACACTTCAGGTGGTGGGCGCAGCCGAATGTCTGACTCTGCAGGTAACCGTAGGTCAGAGATTGGTGGCGGAGGGTACTCGACGTCTGTGAAGACTATAGCGTGATCGAAGCGCGGAAACTCGATGTCAAGGTAGAACAGCTCCAGATCTCCAGCATGTTCGTCCCTGCCATCATTTGTATCCCTTCGGCGGTTCAGGGCAGCTGCTTCAGCTTTCAACGCGTCGCTGCGTACTTTCATCATCTTCTTATAGACGAGGTTATCAAGCCACTTGTTTGTCGGCAGGTCGCCCATCTCCTGCTTCTTCAGTAGGTCCTCCAGGCGCTGCATCTCAGCGATCTGTTCATCCACAGTATCTTCGACCACTGGAGCTTTGCGATTCCTTCGTGCTGGCAGTATCACCCACGGAGTTGTGGTGTTGGACAGACCGTCGGCGGCTTTGTGACGGTGAACTCTACAGCGTTGCCGACCCTTCTGCAGCGTATTGTCTTTATCGAACAGCGGTATGGTGGTGCCGCCGAAGGGCACAGCGTGCATGTTCGAGTCAGTATCTTCGAGAGGCGACAGGTCCCATAATGTAATGGCGAGCTGCGCCGAGGCAGGAAGGTTGGCGTAGGTGACGGGTAGCTCGAGCCATTCGTTCCATATGCGCGCATTCTTGAAGGACTTGTAGGCGGTCTGCGTGGAAATAGTGAGGGGCTTGCTGTCCGCCCATATCTGCGCTGTCACATACAGCTCAAAATGAGGGCTTCCTCACAAGTCAGCCGCCTAGTTTTCTTACCTCAGCAAGATGGGTACTTGTACTTACTTGATGTTGGAAGCTCGGTGCCTAAGATCCGGTCGTCTCAGCAGCACAGAGTAGGGTATCTGCTTCTGGAGTCCATCCAGGCGGTCTCTGTCATCTCTTAGCTGACATCTGCAACTGCAGCGCAAGATCTCACATCTTCACATGCACTGATAGCTCGGTCAGGTCGAGCGATGTTGCGAAGTTGAAGGCTTCCATCGTGAGCGGTGGGGAAGCTGCACACTACCGCTGGCCATGGGCGCGCATTACCGGAAGGTTCCGCTGCTGATAATGAACACAGTGCTGCGTAGGTACCACGAGCATCCAAGTGACAGTCGATCTAAAGGACGAAACGTGGGGTGAGGCTTGAGCTTGGGCGCATCATAGTGGGCGCATGGGCGCATGGGCGCACCTGCAGCTCCACAGCATGACAGGGATTCGCGTTCGAACGCGCGCACGTGATCCATGATGCACCGCACTTTCCTCACGAAATCGCGCTAAGGAAACGGGCAGCTACGAGCCGCGTCCTGGCACTGGCCATTCCGGCGCTGGCTGTATAACGACATCACACAACACCGCCGCCCTCTTATTCGTTTGCTGAGTGAGACATCCAACATGGCGCGTCTCAACACACACCTCTCCGCAAACCCCCAGGCGCGAGCTTCGACTGTCGATTCCTTGTATCGCGACCCCTCGGCCGCGCCTCGCCATGGCAGTACAGTGCGCGGCTCCACATACTCAGTTCTGAGCCCATCTCAGTCGTCCGACAAGGAGAATATGGACCAAGAGTCACGCGATAATACGCCTTCACCGACTGCGAAAAGAAAAGGCCTCAGCAATGCGTCTGGGCGCATTCCCACTCCGGATACGGGCTCTACCACAGGCAGCACCGACAATAAACGGCGTCGCACCAGCGCCTACAATACGAATGGCGATGCCGGAGTCTACGAAGACGAGGGCGAGGCAGAGGAGGACGAGGACGAGGACGCAAACGCTGGTGAGGCGCAGAGCTCGCGGCGACAGCCAACAACACAGCCCGAGGAGGACGAAGACAGCCAGAATAAGCTGTACAATCCTAATCAGGATCCTGAGAAGAGACGACGAGTTCGCTACCAGCTGCGCGACCATCACAGGCAGCTAGAGGGTAGGCCTTCCCATTCATATTGACGTGATTGGGACTAATAAAACCCAGAAAATCGCGATGCCTTCATCCAAGCCAAGAACACTGGTTTGTATGACCTGCTCAGAAAGAATGACTCGACGTTTGGAAAAGTGCGACAAACCGCAGATGCAACGGTCGACTCCCGATTTCTTGTTACTGCAACAGACATGGCCAACATGAAGCTGCAGAAGAGTTTACATGGCAGTGGAGGCGCCGGCGTTGACTTGGACCAGTTCGTGTCTAAGTGCATCTACTTCATGAAGTCCGGCGGCTATCGACACGGCGAGGAAGATGCACCAGCTATAGCCGTTGCAGAAGACGAGGAAGACGACACAGGTGATGGACTGGACTGGGCTTTGTTTGGGCGACGAGCATGTTTTCTCAGCAACAAGCGTCCACCCACGTCGAGTTTTCTCTTAGGACCTTTGTCAGTGCAAAAGAAGGTCAGGGCGACACAGCGGCGTGCGACGCAGAGGAGGGCACCAGTCGGCCCTGCAACGAGACCGCAGGAGGTCAGAGAAGGCGACATCACACAGTCCGAAAACTCCAACCTCACACATCTGGTCAAGGGTATTAGGTCCAAACTCGAAGCGCATTTGGAAGCCGCAGCGGAGGCTGCCGGCGCCGAAATAGACGACTTGATCGCAGAATATGGGGAAGAGTCGATTACAGAGGAGGACGAAGCGGCTGCCTTCGCCAGGCATCGAGTCGCCAGGACTCCCGATGATGAAGCTGCTGTTCATCTCTTCGACTTTGCGATCAATCCCCGAGACTTTGGGCAGACAATTGAGAACCTGTTCTACATCAGCTTCTTGATAAGAGAAGGGAATGCGCAGATCGTCAAAGACAAGGATGGCCTGCCATTACTCGGTAAGTGCATCCCATCTGGAAAGTGAACTTCACTCTAACGACTTGCAGCCCCTGCCGCGCCACGAGGTGTATCAGAGCAACGAGACCAAGGCGCACAAAAGCACCAAGCTGTATTCAGTATTGACTACCCAACGTGGCAGATGTTCATCCGAGCCTATGACATCAGGTTGTCACTCATACCGCATCGCACGCAAGAACAGGATGATGGTGGTTCGAAGTGGTATTGAGATCAGCGACGTCTCACAATCTTCGTTCGTCCCGTCATCTACATCAATTGCTACCCCATATTTGTCCAGGCCCACCGGACTTTATGAATCAGTGATCAGTCCCTTTTCACTCTGCTTTTGGCACTAGAATTGCAGCAAGGCGCACGGTTGTATTGTATGTTACCACGACAGGCGCCTACTCTGTACTCTAGCTTTGTTTTATACCCAGATCTCGCATCCATCTTAGCCGACATCGTACATGAATGCTTATATAGAATACGATGATCCATCTTATGCATCGCAATATCAACGAAATTACTCAAGTTTCCGCTCCACTCCCCTACGTGCCACTACTCGCTGATTCATTCTCTCATGCATACCACAAGCGTTTTCCGAACAACTCAGGCTTCTGCCTTCCAGGGATTTGCCCTTGTTCATAGAACATAACCACGATAGCCATGTTCAACTTGCCTGTCACTGAAGCAGGTCGTGGGGGATCCACGACCTCTTCCACTTCCAATCCACACACACCCCTCTCACCGATCCATCCTTACTCCTCCCAGAAAACGCAGAGACACAGAGACATTGATTTGCGCTTGCCTTATTTGAGCTGTCTCAGGACTCCAGCCCTCTCGCTCCGACTAACCATAGAAATTTCGTTGGCGCATTTGTGGTAGGGATAGGAATTTTGAAGAGCACACTTTCGTATCTAAATAGTATTGTTTTCGATAAGCAAAGACATACCGTGCAGATAGTAAGGTTTTGGTAACGGTGCAGAGCAATCGCGGAACATGGGATTAATTCCGTGTTATTTTGGTAGATATAGTGGCAGTACTGAAGATACTGCTTTTTGTAGATAGAGAGAGAGGAGAGACACCATGGGCCCGTGGTCTGTGGATTTAAGCCGTCTCACGCCACCAACCCGCTCGTTTCGATCGGCCATGTTGCTATTTTGTACTGATTTAATTAGGTGGCTAGTTTAAAGAAGTTGACTTTGTACATATATGTGCTGTTTTGGTGGACAGAGACATTTTGCGACAATAATAAGATTTTGATAAAGGCACAGAGCAGCCGCAGAACATGGGCGGGAGCTTAAGGTATTTTGGTATATAGAGTGGCAGTATTAACAATAGTGCTTTTTGCAGACAGAGAGAAAGGGGGCGCTATTCGCGGGCTCTTAGGTGTATTTGAGCTATCTCAGGCCACCAGCCTGACCCATCCCTACAGATATGATAGAGATTTCGACGTGGCTAGAATCGACTAGGATTTTGAAGTAAGTTGTACCAACAGCCTTTTCTAAGAGCACAACTCCGTATATGAATATTGACTTCTCGGTAGACAGAGAGATTGAATGGCGACGTTCGGGTTTTGGTGGTGCACAAAACAGCTGCGGAACATGAGACTGTATTTAAAGTGTTTTGGTAGACAAATCGGCGATATTTATACTATTGGTCTAAGAGAGGGGCAGAGGAAGAGACAGACATGAACTTTAAGGATTCTTAGTAGAGAGGATATTGTCTCCAAAGATATTCGGATTTTGGCGACAGCGCAAGGCAGCCGCAGAACATACAAATACAGCCTTGATCTTTTGGTAGACATGTGAGCGATATATGCGCTTTTTGTCTTGTAGAGGGAGAGAAAGAGCAATAGCTAGACATGAGTTAAAGTTGCTCATCTTAGAGCTTTTTTTTAAGAAAGATATAGTCGCCAGGGACATAGACGTCTTCTCTCTACAACTAGCAACAGCACAGAGCAGCTTCAGACTATAATACGTTGTTTAGAGCGTTTTTGATAGAAACATAGGCAATATTTGTGGTCTTTGGTTTTGTAGAGGGAGAGAAAGAAAAAGAGACAGACGTAATTTGTAGTTACTTATTTCGAGGTGAGAAGCAGAGACATATCTTGGTGGACCATCTTTTTTGGCCATCCTAGTAAAGTATGAAATTTGGTTGGACGAAGACATAGTCGTAGATAGTATCCCCTTTGAGTACTGTCTTTGAGATCTCTTTGCAGAGAGGAGACCTCGGCGACCCTAATCGACATGATGCATATCTTTTCAAGTGAGGAGTATTTGGTTCTTCAAGGTTCCACGCAAAAGACATGGGCACGCATACTGGTGATTTTGAGTGAACTGACAGAGCGTAGGAGGATCGACGAGAGAGCAGAGACATGAACGGAAGGGGAGAGTTTTTGAGATATTGAATGTGACAGAGGTGTCAGAGAGAAGAGACATACATCGGTGTCGGTGTCATTTTTGGATAGAAATTCAAGCAAAAAGACTAGATGCTCGAATATGAGTCTAACTTCTTGAATTTGGGTAACTTGTCACGCATGATATGATCTGTGATTTCGACTGCTAACATAGATAACAGGCATTTCTTATTTCGAGAACTTATTTCAGATGAGGGGAATAGATGTGATCGTTGAAATCGGCTCTTGAAGGCCTTTTTTTGCATTCATAGACTAGGTATCACCTGACTCACGCGTGTACTCTGCGCGCACACTTAGACAAACTCCAGGCACCCATCCCTGTTACCAATCCTCTCATCCAGGTTGAGCGTCCTTGTGTGCCACGAAGGGCCAAGCTCAGCGACCAGCTCTTGGCCACCACGCTGAAGCCTGACATTCCTAGCCGACGCGCCGAAGTTGCCTCCACCACGGGTGCCGCCGCCGGGAACCTGCAGGTTCTGACCGGGCCAGATCTGATCGGGGTTGGAGATGTTGTTATGGCGGGCGAGATCCTCGAACGAGCAGTGCGAGAATCTGGCGGCAATGGCGCGCAGTGTGTCGCCCTGCTGGACGGTGTATGTGGAGGCGCCGTTGCTGCTGCCACCGGTCCAGCGGAAACTGCCGTTGTCATTCTCGATGTAGCGGTTCAAGCTGATGGTGCTGGACGAGTACGAGCCGTCGGTGCGCGCACACTGGGCGTGGAGGTTGAAGTCGCCGTGGGCATCGAGGCGGATGTCGCGGGACGAGGCAGTGAAGTTACCGCCAAAGTCGCCGCGCTCGCGGTCATCGTTGCTGTTGTGGTGCTGGGGTGGTGGGCCGCCGTGGTGCTGCTGCTGCTGCTGGTTGTGCTTCTTCATCTCCTCCTGCTCCTTCTCCCACTTCTTCTTGTCGTCGTGCTCATGCTTCCAGTCTGATGCAGCGTCCTGTGCCTTGTGGCCTGCGAAAGCACCGCCAATAGCACCGATGATGGTTCCTGCGGCGCCGTGACCTGCCTGTCCACCCAGCTTGTGGCCACCGAAGGCACCTGCGGCGCCTCCAGCAAGGCCGCCCATGATACCGCGGTCACCCTCTGGGTTACCCTCACCACCATACTGGTTCTGATAACCCTGGTTGTGGGAGTTACGACCCGAGTTGGAGGAGTGACCAGCAGTAGAAGGGTACTGCTGATACTGAGGAGGTTCCTGGCCTGGGCCGCCATACTGCTGCTGGCCATAGCCATTGTTGCCGCCCTGGTTGTAGAATTCGGCAGCCTCGCCGCGTTGCTGCTGCTGGCCGTAACCACCGCCGTTATTGTAGTTGTCCTGGCCGTAGCCACCGCCTTGGTTGTAAGACATGCTGATGAGTTGAGATAGCTAGGAGTGGAGGAAGTGAAGAGTTGTGAGAGTTGAGAGCGAAATCGCGAAGAAGTTACTCTCACTTGGCCCCGCACCTTATATACTATGTTCTAAGCCCCTCTCTGCCCCTCTTGCCATGTCACCACAGGCGGTGTCATCACGAGCATCACACAAAAGTTGTCTCAGCAACAAGTCCGACACCGCCACTTTCCGCGTCGACTTTGTGGGGTCGAGCGGCGCTCGCTGTCACATCAAATCCACACCAGCCACAGTTGGCCAATGAAGCAAGTAGGTTGAGGTAGAAGGTGCGCTCTGCGGCCCATGCTGCGGAAGTGTCGGCGTGAAATGTGGTCGAGAATCGAGGCCACGTAGCGAGCGCAGGGGGCCGATATGCAGGGTCTCAAGGGTGGGTCTTAGCGTCACTCTTATTTTTGGCCGATGCGATGGCTGTGTCGTTTGCACGCTCCCTCCACCCATTCAAGCAAGAATCTCGAAGCTTCTCGTGTTGATCGCACATCGATCGCAGCTGATGACTTGTGGTGGGCAGGCACTACGGATCCCTGCTGTGAATTGTTGGCAGTTGCACAACGGGAGACCGGAGCAGCGCTCGGGCGCGTGGGACGAACGGCATGCCGCTGACAACGGTGAGGATACAGTAAGTGTGTAGACCAAAGAACACAAAGAGCGTCTAGTATGGTGAGAAGCAGGTGAGGGCCAGCTGGTCTTGTTCGCATCAATCCCAACACGCCTTCAGCATTCATTCTCGTTGTTGTGCCTCCCCATTCATTGTTCCTTCCCATCCAAAATAACCCGTGCTCAACGCCATCTACTTTCATTTCCTTTGGTAAACCAAGTTTTGATGGCAACCCTGATGCCAGCACTTCAGTGCACGACCCTTCGTCATGATCTCACGCCTGGCAGAACTACCTCGTGTTGCAAATCTGCTGTGTACTACATGGGTGACTGCTAAACGTGAACACAATCTGTGAGTCTGACACAGCGGCGGCTTCCTGGAAGGTGAAGTCCGGTCCTCGGCAGCGATAAGTATTTGCAAATGCTCGAATGAGAGTGAAGAAAGGCTACAAGCCGTCCTGTAGCCGGTTCGGCAAGTTATGACAGGCAAGGTAAAGTATAGCGAGCGTGCACGAACTTTTTGGCAAATGAGTGTTTCACCGCCGTTCTCATTCCGAGAATCACGTGATCGGCGTCCTTATCTTGACTCAATCCCGCACTTTTGCTCTTTTCCTACAAAAGTAGAGACGATGCGTTTAAACACTATGCAATCACTCAGCACAAGGCCCTCATTTTTTCGTATGGATTCGCATCAGGATCGACTGGAGGATGTTGATATGGACATGGACTGTCCGGTAGTGCCTACGGCTACCATTCAGACTCCAAACATCAATTACAACAATGGTCTTCACCTTCTTCAGCTTCCCCGCGAAGTCCGGGACCAGATTTACTCTCATCTTTACCAGCCTCGTCAGCTGCGATGGGAAGTCAACAAGCGCGACCTGCACTGCGTAGCGATCAATGTGCCAAGAGCACCCATCCCAGCTGTTCTCCGCACATGCACACGACTGCACGAGGAATACCGAGACTCACGGTTATCGCGTAGTATCTCGGCAACTATATCGACAACTAGAGCAACAAACCACGAAACTGCCGCATTGACTGATATGCAATGCCACGCTGTTGAGGACTCCGTCATCTTACACGGCGACGCGGCTCCGATTGAGCATGTAGCACACCTCCTTGCATCTATCAAAGATCTCACAATCTTGGTCAACAACAAGCGGTCCATGGCCGATGATCCCTCGATCTGGAACGAACTCCAATCTCTCGAAGCAATCCTTTCTCCATTCTATCAGACACTATCCACAGTGCGAATCGGTATTCATCAATGGCAGGACCCCAAGCCACTACAAATGAACTCTCGGCGCGAAACCAAGGCCTATCAAGATCCGGATCTTAGCAGGTCTAGCTTCATGCCAGCACCAAGCGCGACTTTCATGGGCAAACCGCTCGTCCAGCAGGCAGCTGGATACCGATTGCAGCTTGTTCTGCTCCAACTTCATCCTTCAGACCCGAAGGACTTATTAGAGCGCTTCCACCGCCACAGGACGGGGGTGTATGTCTTTAGCAACGAGCCGACTCTACGACTTGCCAGGGATGATCTGTACTGGGGGGCCGAGGAAGCGTTGCAGTCGTTTCCCATGAAAGGGAGTTGGTTTAACATGCAGAGATCCATGAACTTGAACCTGAGAGACAGGTTCGATGCGGCTGGCGTGACAGATGCTTGGATTCAGACGGAATACGGGCCGAATGCAAAGCGTATGGTGGAATGGCGTGAGAGGATAGGCTTGGATGCTGGTGAGTGGGAGGATTGATCGCAGTCATGGTCACTCAATTTGGAATTTCTTGCATCAGATGGAGCCTACGAAAGGGTTGCATTCAATATGTTGCTTTACGATATAGATTTGGATAGATATCAGCTCGTGACAGTAGAGAAATAGGTTGATAAGAGAAGACATTTAATAACACACTTTGTTCGCAAACGATTCTTCGAATTGTGTCAGACGGACACTAACGACCACATACGGTCATTTGGATCCCTACTAAATATTTGTAAGATGTTGCACCTAGATCAGACTCGCAACAGTTCCTTTAGTGGAGTAATCCTTGCCACCAAGGTACGCTGTTGAGATCGAATCAATGACCTCCGAGGAGATGTTCTTCCGCGTTTCCTGCCACAACGCCATCTTGCTCAGACGCTGCATAGCAATGCTATCAAGCTCCTGTTCCGAGATTCCCGGGTTCTCTGAGAGAATATCTTTCAGGGCCTTACCACCTCGCAGAAGAGGCCAGATGGCAAGGATGTGCTCAATTGCCCAGTAGCGTTCGTCACCTGAATGAGAAGCAAAGGAGAAGAAATAGAAGCGGTGACGACGCAAGATATGATCAGCCGAATATTCACATGTGCCAAAGGCATCGCCGTTGCCCGTCTGGATCAGCATCATTCCAGGTGGTGGAGGTGGTCCCTTTTGCCCTTCGTACGTGTCTTGCAGCGATTCGAAGAGTAGCTGCTCTTCCTCAGTAACGGTCTCAAAAGCCTGATATCCCTTTCGGTGAACGATGTTAAGGTGTCGCATACCTTCTGCTCTAAGAATGCTCTGCTCAAACTTGATAGGCAGGTAGCGCTAAGATATAAGAGTCACACGACCAAGATGAGGCAGTAGCGGCCCTAGAGTGGAGGTGAGCTGACGATTCAAAGGTCGGACCAAATGTGCATCTCGTTAGACTTTGAATGCTACAGAGTGGTTCTTGAACATTATTGACTCCCGGTACTCTGCGTAGATCTGAGGATGGACAAGCATGACATCTGCAAGAGGAGCTTGCTCTACCGAGACTTGGATCTCCATAATGCCACCATTAATCGTGTGAAGATGCTCGTCCTCAGCCACCTCGTAGACAAGGCAAATTGTTTCGACCTTGTGATGAAGGTGCTGGTAGATATTGTTACGAATCTCACGTGGAAGAGTGAGGAGGTGGGGTGGCATTGTTGCGCAAAATCCACCAGAGATTTTCGTAAGTGTGCAAAAGCTCTGAAGGCGACTTGTTTTGTTGTAAGCGTGCAACGAATTTAGAGAAACTAGTTGTGCTGGTTGTTGTTGTGGTGTTGAAAGTTTTGTTTTGGTGATGGGCTGAATGTCTTGAGGCGGGATGTATCTAAATAATCATGGAACCTCGAAAGTATCGTGGGACTGTAAATTGCAAAGTAGGTAGTATAGTGAAAGCCTTATGTCAGTCGCTGTGCAAAATTGCTACTTGCAAAGAGACATGAGCAGTGAAGTAATGTGTACGATACATAGCTGACGAAGATGAACATCACGTACATTCCATGCAATGCTTTCTGTGATGCAGTATATCAGCAACAGCCTTTGCTATGCAGAATCTCAGATACCTCTAGCTCAACATTGCGGCCAAAGGTTTCGGGAAAAGTGTTCATGTTTCTATATCATAGTGAGTGGTGCTAAGGCGCATGCTTCCTACTTGCTACATGCAAACAGTTCCATAATAACCACAAAGTTCAGTCACAATGTCAGCATGCATAGAATAGAATCTAGAACACGATTTGAGTCAGCCCATGAGGACCAAGTAGTGCCAGATACAGCTTTCCGGTTTGACTTCGAAAAAGATCCACAAAACAAAAGTCGATGCTGTTGAGGCGAGACGTATTCTGTGGGATGATATCGTTTCTGCTTCTCATAACTCTGGTTATATTAGAAAGAGCGTTGGTGGAGTTGATAGGTGTTGTTTCATGCATGCATGCTTACGCTGCGAGTCATGATAACGAAGGGCTCCCTCGATGAAGATGGAACATCAGCCCAGAATCCTACAGGACTGTACTGGAATGATAGCGAGAGAACTTTTTGGAAACTCTGTGGATAATTATCTCGAATGAATATGTATATAATATAAACAAGCTCATGGCAGCAGCAGTATTCAGATCACAGCGCTCCGGGTTGCATCGCAAATCCGGCAAAGATGGCTAATGAGTTTCATTCACCAAAGACGATAGTTATCGTGGGAATTACGGGCACTCAGGTGAGCTACAATAACGGTCAGTTAATCTAAAGCTGCGCTTGCTGATATCTCAATGTACAAAGGGCTCCTCTGTGGCGAATACTTTTCTTTCACAGTCTGGCTGGAACTTGCGCGGCGTCACACGGAAGCTGACTAGTGTAGTAGCCGTGCGATGGTAGAACAAAGGAGTCAAGATTGTCTACGGAGACATGGACCAACCAGCCTCGATGAGACGAGCTTTGAAAGGCGCAACGGCGGTATTTGGTGTCACAGACTTCTGGCAGCACATGAAAGATCCTGAAGCGCACCGCTAAACCGATGAATGGGAAGGTGTAGCAAACGAAATAGCATTCAGAGGTGAGATCGAGGAAGGCAAGGTGCGAATTTGAGGCTTGACGTCGTACATGCCAGGTTGCAGATATGTATCAGTTTTTTGAGCAGTATGGCTACTGTGGTGTTGACCAAAAGTATGTCGTCTATCCTTGGGACCTTCCTGTGCAGGTCCACTACACAACGATGGAAGAGTACATGCAGTCACAAGACTGGAGCAGCGTTTTGCATCCAGAACATGAGATGACGGAAGCTCCTTAGTTTCGAATAGAGTGCTACTCAGCCAGGAAGATTTTGCGCAAACATCAAGTGCAGCTGCAAGGAACGGTCGGTATGTACACAGTATGTGACAGAGAAATACTCGAGCGCAACAGCCAATCACATCTCGACAGCCGGAGCCGCCGCTTCTTCTCCAACCCCAGATTGATGTAATCGACCACAACCATACCCGAGATGACAGGAACGCGTCGTTCCACGCGTCAAACAACTACTACTGCCCCAAAGTACAATGATGACAGCTCTTCGTCGTCTGAGAAGGCCAAATCAACGCGCAATGCCAAAAAGGCAACGCGCCAAAAGCGGACACGTGAACAAGATGTAGATGAAGACGCCGCGGAGAAGAAGAGGTCCATTTTGTCTACTATTGCTAAAGATACCATCAAAGACTTACGCTGTGTTAGCCTACCTCCAGCGAAGAGAAGCGCAAAGTCCAAATCAGCGACCGGACCAAGCCCCAAACCACCCTCCAAAACCATTGCATCGCCTGCAGCGACATCCAACGATTCAAATCGCAATGCAGACGGGAAGCAAGAGGTCTTCTGGCTCCTCAAAGCCGAGCCACTACCGCGGTACGAAAACGGCGTCAATGTGGCCTTCTCCATCGACGACCTAGCCGCCTGCACCGAGCCAGAACCATGGAGCGGCGTGCGCAACCCCCAGGCGCGCAACAACATGCAAGCCATGCGCAAAGGCGACCTTGGCTTCTTCTACCACAGTAATGCGAAGCCATCCGGCGTAGTTGGTTTATTGCGGGTAGTTGAAGAGGCAAAGGTGGACGAGACAGCTTTCGACAAGAAGGATCCCTACTATGATCCAAAGAACAATAGAGAAACGCCGAAGTGGTTTTGCGTGGGCGTCGAGTTTGTGAGGAAATTCGACGACGTGGTGGATCTTAAGAGCATCAAGGATAACGCAGCAGCGGGTGGCAAGCTCAAAGACATGCAGCTGATCACAAATGGACGGCTTAGTGTGTGTCGTGTGCGCAAGGAGGAGTGGGATTGCATACTTGACATGGCCGAGGGCAAGGGAAAGGCAGATACCAATGCAGAGACATCTTCATAAGGATTACAAGCTCTGAATACTCGGTAGTTGAACGTTGGTAATGGGCCAAGAAGGGTTACTCATATGAGCCTCAGCACCTATCAAAGTGTACTATCTGCTACAACCAGGATCACATGCGATAATAATACCTGACGGGTAATTAATCCGAAGATTTAACTGTTCCATCGAGTAGCAAATCCTACGCTCAATACTGGAGGCCAGCAATAATCTCTGGACTGTTGAAGAAGGCACACCTCTGCATCAGCTGTTGCCGCTGTATCACCTCTGGGGAGCCCTTCCCACCTAACGGCCACCACCCCTCCCATGGACCACCGATGGTCATAACATGTGTCAGGTTCGAAATACTATACGCGTCGAGCCAGCCCTGTACAGTAACATGATCCTGCGGCGAGGGTTGGCCTTTCGATGCAAAGGCGGCCCACGATCGGCTCGCGCGCTGTTGCAGAGCGTAGTCTGAATCCGTCAAATTGATGGGGTTCCCGGAGTTGTTGTATGCCTGAACGTTTCCAAAGACGTATGCGAACTCGGATGTATGAACTCTCCCCAGGTGGGATACATTGATAGTGTGCTCCAGGATGGGTTCAAGAATGGTCTGGTTGAAATCATAGTGAAATACTGGTGTAGCGTACGTCTTGTGTACGGCGGCGCCCAGATGCAGTGATGGACACACCATTAAGATGTCCCTGAAGATACGTGCTGCTCGGTAGAATTCTGCCGTCAAGTTTGTCCCAGATGGCGGGGCGAACTCAGAGACTGGGTACATCTCCAACATTGCGTCCAGAGACTGCTCTGGTAAGGCCGGAAGATATCCGCGGAGGAATTGATAGGTGTCATCAGCTGTCGCGATGCTGACGTTGGTGTAGAAGTTCACGTCATCCTGCGTCCAACCTGTTGTGAATGATACATTGCCAAATCGACCTTCAGCAATGAGCTGACTCGGTGGTGCAGGGAGAAAGTCGCCATCAACTGCTGGAAGCCAAATGTCGCCGACGTTGTGGCTGATGTCACTTGCGTACGTAGTAATTGAGGCGTTCAAGAGCTTGTCAGTGTCCATACTACGGAGACAAGCGATAGTTTCCGGTGCCTGGAGATCAGTCGTGTTGCAGCCGACGAAATCCACTAGGGCAGACATGGCGTCTCTTGTAAAGTTTCCTGTTATTCCAGGTTCAAGCGACTGCGACTGCGCAATGCCCTTCTGGAAAGGTAATGGTTTTGTACCTCCGTAGGCAAGGATGTGCATGCCTATTGCGAGGCCACCAGAGGATTGCCCGAAGATCGTAATGTTATCAGGATCACCACCGAAGGCTTCGATATTATCACGGACCCACTCAATTGCAAGTCGCTGGTCCCGAAGGCCTGCGTTCTCGCTACCCTCTTGTCTCAGCGAGTCTGACTGTGCGAACCCAAAGAATCCTAGACGGTAGTTCATAGCAACATGTATCACTGGGACACCCCCCTCGACTGACTGACGGACCAAACCATCGGGCTTGAAGGTCGGCTCCATATTTGATCCCCACCAGAAGCTTCCTGTTTGATGGTTAGCGAAGTAGCTATTGACACGCATGTGTACTCACCACCATGGATCCACACCATGACGGGTAGCTTTTGGGAGCTATCTGCATTATCGAGCTTTGGCCTCACAACGTTCAAGTTTAGACAATCTTCTGAAACTGCGGTGATGTTACCCTGTCCCAGAGGTGGGGACACGTTTCCGAGCGGTTGTGGACATGCGACTCCTGGCTTTGTCGCATCTATTACAGAGCCTGGAGCCGGCACATATCGGCGAGGCGGCTTAAACCTGTTCTCTCCGCTTGTGTCTTGTCCGTATGGAATTCCATAAAAGTGTTGTACTCCATCACTCTCGCTGCCTTGATATGAGACACCACAAGAGGTATTGTCATGAATGTAGACAGCACGGGCTGCGACGTTAGCGCCCCACACAATGCAGGCCAGGAGTTGGAACTTCATGGTGATGTTGTGTGTTTGTTGCCGCGTTGGGTCCTATGGTCCTTTTGAACAGCACAATACTTGTGATCGAAGTTGGCACTTTCACTCGCCGTTGAACCGTGTGCTGCGCCACACAAAGCAAGGGAGCCAAAGGAGATTATAACTTGTCTCGCAGCTCCATCTCGCTAGCCAACACTTTCACTATCATTGCAGTGTGTGAATCCAGCCAAAACAGCCCGGGTTGCTGTCCGACGAGTTCGGAAGGTGCATATTGGTGTGACATCAGGATTGGATAATGCCTATAGGCAGGGCTCACAAGACTTGCTCCAGTAGGTAGCGAGACCGACAGCAGCACTTTGGCGCGTCGTTGGTGTGAAGATCTTCAAGATCCGACCTGATCTCGGCATCTATGCAATCCTTCCCTATTAGGCAGGTGCAAAGCGACCGCGGAGACCAGCAAGCTTTCGGCTCCTTACGTGCCTCCGAGCCTTTAGCAATCCGTTTTTGTTGCATGCCGACCACTGCAATACCGTGGCGTGATAGGGATCTCAAGCCGACCAGGTACCAGGGCGAAGTTGTGGCTGTTGGTCACACAACGTTGACGTGGGTGGGGTCAAATGCGGGGATTAGCCATGGGAGGCACGCCCTGGGTTCGTTACAGAGATCTGCAAGGTTTCTTGCATATGCACAGGACAAACCTTCGGGAGGACGTGAGGGCGTTTGTTGGAGAAGCCAAGGGCGGCCAGAAATAGACTGCCAGACGCAAGCGCAATTTCGCGTAGTCACCTGATCAGAACTCTCGAGGCCTGGGTGGTTCGCAGACCATTTTATCGTATCTATTTACCTCGCTTCGTCCGCTTCGCATAATCTTATCTCTATGAGATGGTGGCTTCGAGCGCAGCCGGCAAAAGCGCTGGGTATTTTCTGACATGAAAGCTTCGGAGTATATGACGACATAAGGGCCGGTGATCAAGCAAGTAGAAGCATCATTTTCCCTTCGACAATACGTATGCCTTCGACGCGCATCATGAGCCTCCACAAAGATATGTGGCGTCCATGTCAGGCAGTAATGCTTTGATCAACCGTTCTGTGCTGGCAGCGCATTAAGTTCGAGCACGGGTTCATCTGACGACCAATACTACCTAAGCCAACAGCAGCAGGCCTTGTTGACCCCCCAAAGGATGCGACTTCTCTCCCCAATTATGTACCTGTGCTATCTTCTTTGCAACTTTTCTACAGGAATACCTCAATTATAGGGTCGAAATATCACAATCAGCCGATCTCGGTGATGAGCACATTCCATCCCGCAATGTCGTGACAGCTTCGCCTGCCTCAGCCAACGACAAAACCCTAAGCCTCTCAGAGTGACTCCACCAAATCCTTCCTCTACATGTTTGACCGCAAACGCGATGTTGTGCAGTATGGCGTCAGCCTCTCATTTCATACTCGTGGTGGATTTAAAACAGCGACCGGCCGCTGACGAGGATCGTTGCCAATTGATTCAACACCTTTATCTGGCTCACACCAAATAACTCTCCAATGTCTCCGAAGACAAATAACAGGACTGTCGCGGTAATTGGCGCTGGGCCTTCGGGGTTATCGGCTGTGAAGGCATTGGACGAAGAAAAAGTGTTTAGCACAATTCGTGTGTTTGAGCGAAGGGACAAGGTTGGCGGGACCTGGTACGCTCATCTTTACAACCGACTCTTCACTTTGTCGTCATGGATACTGATCGTATAAGGCTGTACGATGAGACACCCGACACATTCAAATCTGCCCTGGTCGTACCACATCGCAACGCTGTTCCAAGCCAATTACCTGCTTTCGAGCCTCCCGCACCCGCAGACCCAATAACAAAGACAGGGTTATACCAATATCTGGATAGCAACGTTGGTGCAGCTGTCATGGAGTTCACATATGCATCAATCCCGAAAATCAACTCAGCACTGTCAGTACGACGGTTCGGCCACGCAAACCCGACTCGACCCTGGAAAGTCGTTGCTGATTACCTCGAGGATATCTTTGCGAAACACCTCAATCGAGTATCCTTCAATACCACTGTTGAACGCGTCCGCAAGAACACTAAGACTGGCAAATGGGACATTATTTTACGACAATCCAATCACCGCTTCAAAGGCAAGGACCGCGATTATATCTGGACGGAATCCTTTGATTTTGTTGTCGTAGCCACAGGCCACTACAGTGTACCTTACATTCCCAAGATTCCTGGAATCGAGGACTGGTACAAACGCTGGCCTGAGCGTCTACAGCACTCGAAGCAATTCCGTAGCCGCGATGCATATGTCGATAAGTCTGTAGTTGTAGTCGGTGGCAGCGTATCTGCTAGTGACTTCGTCCTTGACACGTACACATCTGTCCGCAGTCCATTGATAGTAGCGCAGCGTGGCGAAAACGCAAACCCTGCTCTGGACAACGTTTGGAAACTGCCTGGAGTGGCCAAAAAACCAACGATCTCACGCTTCACACTCGAAAATGGCGGCACAGTCGAGTTCAGCGATGGCAGCTGGGTCTCAGGTGCAGATGTAGACATTGTATACTTTGCGACTGGATACAGGCTATCTTACCCGTTTCTCGAACCGAATCCTGTTTCCTCTGGGAACAGGCTGGCCGGGTTCTATCAGCATGCCTTCAACATCGATGATCCCTCGCTCGCAGTTGTGGGCCAGATCCGTGCAGCGCTCTCGTTCCGCTCATATGAGTATCAAGCTGTCGCTGTTGCTCGAGTGCTTGCTGGTCGTGGAACTTTACCTCCAGTCGACGAGCAGAGGAAGTGGGAAGAGAACAGGGTTGCTCGATTGGGCCCGACACACATCTTCCACACCATCGCACCAGACTTTGAGGAGTATTTCAACACTCTGAGGTCGATTGCAGGGCCACCGACCGAGGGAACTGAAGCCTATGAACTGCCGCGATGGGAAGATGAATGGGCAAAGAACGGGTTCAGGGTATTAGAATTGAAGGATGAGTATGTGAGAAGGATACAAGAGAAAGAGAAGTTTGTTGCTAAGCTTTAGAACGAATGCGAGTTTCCAGCTCCAAGACTGCGTTCGCAGTCTAAGTTGGATGCTAAATTCATTCGTTCACCGGGTACACTTTTCTACTTCAACTTATAGTACCTCATCACGTCCGGCCGGCAACCGAACTGCAAGGATAATTCTAGTCAGATGACTTCAGATCTAATTGGCACGTGTCAGACGATTAAGAATAGGTCTGAGATGGCTACAATCTTAATTGGCTGCTTTGCCTCTCTAACCTTTCTGAGGGGAATCCCTCGGAAGTGCAGTGTCCGCTCGGAGTTGAAAAGGTGCTGTATGCTGGCCAGATGCTCTGTCCGTACATAGTATTCAACTGCCGTAGGGCTTGCTGTGGGGCGAGCCTGTTAACAGACGAAGATTGCGAAGCTGTGCAATTGCTTGGTATGTGAAACCATGTGCGAGACTGGAGAGGTGAGGCACCAAGTCCGTACGACGTGACGGCCGACCTATGCTTTTGTCTTGAAATCCGTTCAGATACCGAGGCAGTCGGAGCGTGTTTCATCGTCACGCTTGCCTTATCGGTTAGGGTCCGATCCTCCTAGTGCGCGGAGATCCACAACTCAACCCAACAAACCTCCGCTATGACATACTGAGCTGAACTTTCAGACTTGACGCTCTTGGTGTCTGTCGAGAGCCCCGCACCGACCGCAATGATGTCTCGAAGAAGTAGCTGCACCGTTCTCACTCGTGTCACCTTAGCATTGAGTGGCCAACTGCATTTACATATATAACCTACGGGGCTCTACTCCAGGAGTACAATACAGTACAAGCTTAATCGAGACACTATGGACGCCTTCCAAAAGAAAACACTCAAGACCTCTCGAGGCTACACATACACCTACTATGTCGTTGACGGCGACAAGTCTCTCCCTACTCTTATCCTTCAGCATGGCTGGCCAGACCACGCAGCTATGTGGGCAGACGTCGCAACAGGCCTCCGCTCTACAAACCACCCCATGATCATCCCAGATATGCTCGGCTACGATGGTACCGACAAACCGACCGATCCTGCCGAGTATGCTTGGGACAAGATGACGAAAGACATCATGGAAATCGCAGACGCAGAGGAAGCGCGACAGATAGTTTCAGTTGGCCATGATTGGGGATCTGGCGCGGCCTCGCGTCTCTACAACCACTTCCCGGACAGAGTGGTTGGGCTTGTCAACCTCAACGTCCCCTACAATCCCCCAACAGGCGATTCCTTCGATCTCAAGAAGTATAACGCCCTGACCAAGGAGAAGTTGGGCGCAGCAGTATTCGCTTACTGGGATGTGTTTGCCGCCGAGGACGGACCAAAGCTGCTCCACGACAACATCGAGCGTCTTTTCCTTGCGCAACACGCCGATGGCCCGAGCATGGCCAGAATCTTCACAGAAGAAGGCCAGATTAGGGAATACTTGACCAATGGTGGTCCCGTGGGAGAGCTACGCCCATACGCAAAGGACCCTGCGTTCAAGAAGACCTTCATCGACCGCATGACAAGAGACGGCTTCGAGGGATCCCAGTGCTGGTATCGCGCTCAAACACAAAACATACAGAGCGCAAGCGATAAGCAGTTACCGAGGGATAGGATGGTGGTCAAGGTGCCGGCGCTGTACGTTGGGTGCAAACAGGATCCGGTTTGCCGGCCGGAGACGATGGCATCTTACAAGGCGCAGTTGCTCCCGCATCTTGAGGAGGCAGAGATGATCGATGCCGCTCACTGGGTGCCGTATGAGGCGCCGGACGAAGTTGTGAAGAGGGTCTCCCCGTGGTTGCAGAAGACATTTGGTAAGCAGTGAGATGCGCGTCGCGTGTGATAGAGTGAATAGTGCGGACGGATAGATAATGAATAAACCTGCTCAAGATCAGCAGACGGACCAACGTTATTGTCACTATTCCCCAGGCCGTCCGCCGAGGCTGACGTGCAGATGTAAACCTTGATATCAGCTTGGCAACCAAGCACACAGCCTCCGAACGTCGTCAACGGACGAGGTAGCGCATGAATAGGTATACCATGTCGGGGTGCGTGTCTGAATATAATAGGAACTCGAGATGTTCTCATGGTCGCACTGGACATCTCAAACTGAACTCTTCAAACTCAAATCATGTTGTCCGTGATGCAGATCTCACTCACCCTCTTCACCCTCCTCACTACAACCATCTCCCACCCTACCGAGTCCAGACCATGGCACTCCCTCGCCTCCATCCCTCTCCCCCGGCAAGAGCACACCACTGTATTCCTAGCCCCTGACATCATTGCCGTCCTCGGCGGCATCATCCCTTCAAACCCCAGTACTACGTTACCCATCTTTACAACTCCCCTCATGCAATTCTACTCCATAGAGAACAACATATGGACCACCTCAACCCCTCTCCCTCGCGCAATGAACCACATCAACGCTGCCGTCGTAGACGGCCGTATCTACGTCCTCGGCGGCCTCGCAGACTTGAACGAGCCAGCGCCCGCGTGGCGCGCAGTGAACGACTCATTCGTGTACACTCCCTCCATCGGACTATGGGAAACGCTGCCAGAGATGCGTCCGTCAGTCGCGCGAGGCAGTGCGGCCGTCGGAGTTTACGGCTCGATGATTGTGCTTGCGGGCGGGATGACGGATCTGGAGCTGTCCGGTGCTCGAGCCCAGAACAGCGTGGACGACGTTAGTATTTTCGACACGCAGAAGAAGCGCTGGTTGGATCTTCCGCGTTGGGCGAGGCGGTTGCCGGAGGCGAGGGATCATGCTGGCGGGGCGGTAGTGAGCGGGAAGATGTATGTGCTTGGCGGACGGAATCAGGGGCAGGAGAATGTGAAGGATACGGTGTTTGTGCTTGATTTGGAAGATTTGGGTGCTGGGTGGAAGATTAGTCGGTCGCGTATGCCTACGCCGAGAGGTGGTGTTGCTGCGGGCGTGGTTGGTGGGAAGGTGTATGTGTTTGGTGGCGAGGGGAACAAAGAGATGGAGAGTGGTGTTTTTGACCAGGTTGAGGCGTATGATACTGTGCGGGAATGCTGGGAGGATGCTGGACGTATGAGATTGCCACGACATGGGACATATGCTGTTGGCATCGGTAAGAGGGTCTATGTGCCCGGTGGCGGAATCTTGCAGAGTGCTGGGCTTGTTGCAGATTTCGATGTTTTCGAACCTTGATCAGGTTAATGTTGGTCTATAATGTGAGGGTCAGTATATACAGGGAGGATCCATTCGGGGTAGATGTAGCTACTACTGCAATATCAGATCGTGATATTGATCTCATGCCGCTACTTCAGCCTTTCTTCACCTTCTCTAATTGTCTGTCCATAGTCGCCCGCATTAGGCGTTCGCAAGATTGTATGCGTGTGAAACTTCGCAGGCTCCTTGTTTGCTAAGAATACTCCGGAGTGGTGATCAAATTCGACAAGTATGACTGGACTCTGGATGCGAAAGTAGTACGCATCATCGTCGCCATACCCTCCAATCCAGCAAAAGTAGGTCTCTTTGAAGTGCTTCTTGACTTGCTCGAGCTTGATTTTCCGAGATTTGTTGGGGTGATACAGCAGAAACTCATTGCAGATGTCCAAGACGAGTTGCTGTTGCGCCGGTGTGAAGTCCGCGACTAGCACGCCTGCGTACGGAACGATGCGGTTATCGCGAAATGCGCCGCATTGATGGCGTTGATCATCAGGACCCCATGTGTCTGAGATCAGCTCATCACGCTGCAACTCATCGTTGTCGGAATTGCCGTAGACCTGCTTCATAGCAGGATCTCGCAAATTCTTGAAGACTTGTGCCACACTCTGCTGCTCAGGTGAGAGGCTTTGCATCAGCTGCAGGCCAAGATTCCCCTCTTTGTGGAGAATCTCTGTGCCTTTCCATTCTCCAGAGTCTATGATGTTGGGTTCCGCGCCAGTGAACGAAGGGCTCAAAATGATTTGGTTGCCCTTGAAGAAGCACGCAATGTCCAGATGATGGCCGTAGAGGAGCCAACCCCATGGTGACGATGGTGATGATGATGGTGTGCCGAAGATGAGGAAGTTGTATGAATATTTGTTCAGAATGTTGGGAAGCTTTACAACCTCGCCGAGAAAGTGGTTGATGCGCATAGCAGAGAGCGCCTTTTGGTACCCTTCTGGTGACAGTGATGCTTCGATCACTTTGAGTACAGATTGTGCCGTCGATTCAGGGACTGTGGTTGATTAGCCTCAGTATGTGTGAACTTGACATGAGATCCTGCTTACCCTCTTCCAGGCGAATACCGAGAGGCCGTAACAGAAACTCGGGGTTACTCCAAGCTCTCCATTCTCTTGCGTTGATTGGATACGAAAGCTTTGTTTTCTCTTCATCCTTCAGCTCACGGTAAAGACTCTCCACCTTTTGGACAACGCTTTCGGTGTCAAATCCCTCATCCTTCGCTTCAAACAAGCCTTCTTTGATCTTCCCATCATTCGATACACCTTTGTATGGCTCAGCAAGTAGCTTCTCCCAGACTTTGGTCAAATCGTGGAGCCATGGCGGTCTTCTGTTGTCTTGCATGTCCTTCGTGTACTCATAGACATTTTGCTTCGCAGCTGTCGTAAACCGAGGCGTGCTCAAGTCGTGCAAATGCTGCCGGAACGCAACAGATGCCTCCTCGAACGAGCTCCTTCTAGCCATATTGGATGATTGACTAAATTCAGAGAGTCAGGAAAGTAGAGCCAACTGGTCGTAAACGATCTCAACGCACAAGCAGCTAATATGCTTCACCAATCCAGAAAGGATGGTACGATTTCAAGTTGCCTTCAAGTGTTTTGACTGTGATATTTGGTTGATGCTGCTGTTGTGTGGCCTAGCCAACACGCAATCGAAAGAAAACTATTCTCCACAACGATCGACGCAACTGACCGTAGAACTGTGCAACTCAGACGAAAATGTAATTATCAATTCGTGACTTCTTCCCCGAAAAACGACATACGAGACGAGTTTCCTTCAGTAAAAGAGTGATGACGGTGGCCGCGTCTTCAAGTTCCCCACACGCAGCCTCATACGCTAGCGCGGGGCAGTTGGCCCCACGGTACTTACTGAATTGGCTGCGCTGTGGAGGCAGAAGTACCTCCGGGTGTACAATGTCCAATTCTTCGTACAAACATTGTTTTTGCCGAAGTGAACATATGTGTCAGTGTTAGATCATGTGACGTTCTGCTCCTTGATTCATGTACCAAACAGACTATCCTGCATTTCAGTCGTCACAAATGTTCTAGAGTGGGGCTCAGCCAGCCACAGTGTGAGCACAAGCAACGTATACGAATTAGGTGGGTATGTATCTACAGTGGCTGCGTCTAAGTATTTTGAAGGCAGACTAGTACAGGCTCTTGCACTCCCAGTTCGCGGCATCATTAACGTCTCCCTCACCCGTGTACTTAGCTTGCTTGGGGTAAATGCAAATCGGCCTCTGGCGCATCACCTGGTCGTGACTCGTCTCGTTGACATACTTGGTGCCGATGATGTACTCCGGCACCTCTCCCTCTTCCACCCAGGCCATAATCGCTTTGAGGACATCGTGCTCCTTGTTCTCGAATCCGGGGACACTGTAGACGTCGGGGCCCAGAACGGGTTGCTGGTTAGCGCCAGCAAAGTACCACGGAGCTTTCATGCTGGCGGTCGTGCCAGAGCAGTGGCCCATGCCGGGTACGAGGAAATACTTGAAGAACTCGTCTACGTCGATGCCCTTCGGCTTCAAGGCGCGGGTGAGATGGTCGTAGTAGTATGGCAGCGAGCCGGTGGGGATGAGAGGATCAGACAGTCCATGGTAGGAGAGGACTTTGCCGCCTTTCGCGTGGAAGCGGGACAGGTCGAAGCCGACGGTGGCGTTTCCAGGGTTGATGGAATCAGACAACGCGATGATATCATCGTTATAGTCGGTGAAGTTCCAGTCAGCACCCTTGCCGAGGAAGTACTGTACGTATTGAGTGCCGAGCGAGTTGGGTGCATTGCCAGCAACGAGGAAAGGCTGTCCCTCACTGCTGAGATAGTAAGAAGGAAAGAGAATCTTGTTGTTCTTGCCGACGTAATCACTGAACAGATTGTACACTGTGTCGAGCTGAGGTCCTGTAAAGCAAGATGTGGTGTTGCTGTTGGCGCCGCAGAGAAGTGTCGAAGGCTGGAAGTTGCAGCCCCTCGGGTCCGAGACAATATTATCAACAACGCCATCCTGGGGATCGCACTGCTTGATGACCTCTGCGTTCAGCACTGCGAACAAAGAAGCCGGGATGTGGTAGTCGGCTGTTGTTGGAAGGTTGTAGAGCGCAATGCGGACGGTCCACGGCTGCAGGTGGCTTGTCCACCAGGCTGGAGCACCAGCAACAATGCCATCAAAATCCTCAGGGTAGTACTCTGCCTCCTTCAAGCCTTGGCGGCCTCCGGTAGAGCATCCAGAGTAGTAGCTGTATGTGGCGTTCTGCTTGTAGTACGAAGCAGTGATTTGCTTTCCAAGGACGACAGATCCATGCATGGCAAGATGGCCCCAGTTTTCAACCTTGTCTGGTTGTTTGTCTGCCCAGGTACCATCACCGCTCGAAGAGTTGTGCCCAGTATCAGTGGAAATGGCAGCAAATCCATAGCGAACACCTGAAGCCTGAGATGACATTAGCGCTTGTAAATCAAAAAGTTCAGATCGATCTCACCATATCAACGTAGTTGATACCGCCCGCGAAGCCACCGTTGCCAACAGCTAAGAACCTGCCATTCCAATCCTCAGGCAGGAAGATACCAAATCCATAGGTGGTATTGCCGATGGACTTGACCTGAACCGAGGCGGCGCAAAGCGCTGGCAGGTTGGGCGGGCTGGTAGGGTAACCAGTACCGCTCTTGGGTACATTGAACGTCGCATTTGCAGCAACAGGGTAGGCAAAGTTGACACTGGCACCTTGAGGCAGGGCAGCCTGGATGGCGCTGGGTGTGCAAGTGTAGTTCAACGCCTGCGCAGTGCCAACGAGGGCAGCGCTACTGATCAAGGATTGTCTCATGTTGTTAGCCGTAGAGTACAAGCAAACACAACAATAGTGAGTGAGATGCAGGAGGTGGGAAAGCGTTGTTTCTTGATCTAATAAACATCTCAACATGCTCGCCTTAAATTCATCTCAATGCCCGACAACCCTTAACGCCCTTAATGCAGCTAATTTACCGGGGCAGAGGATCGACAGGTTCGACTTTGACTGGCTATCCTCAATGCCCGGTTCGGTTTGGTGACTTGAAATTGCCTAGCTGGTCCACTCCGGGGGGCAAGTTCATCTTTTTCGTACACTCCGGCAGGGTTCCTGATGATGCAAGGCTTGACTCGCGCCGGGGGAGGTTCGGCGGCTGAGCGGCTCCATCCGCCTGTCAGTGTTTCGACAGACATGTTGCCAGTAACGCCGCGACTGAAAAACAATTGGAATCCTGCCAGATAAAATCATACAGGATGTTTGACAACGCTGACAAGTTGTGGCGATCAGGCACAGCGGAGATGCATGAGGGGCTAGCCCCCATTGGGGAGAGCAATGACGCTAGCATCTGCCGTTCGTGGGGCCGAGTGACAAGGTGCGGACAACAGCATCGTGGGGAGCTGCATCTTCGAACATCCTCAGATTCACGTGCGGTCCAGAACTTATGAGGTCACCGGCACGTCTTCCACCAGTGGCTCCCTGGAAACCTCCAATGAGATTCTGCTGACGTATACAACAAGCGAGCTTGTGCACGGGTAAGCGATCTTCCACGCTTCGGTGCTTCATTGACTACCGATTGACAAGACGTTCGTGAGCATTTTGGGTAATCTGCGAGTTTGTGGACACGTGGCAGAGATAAAGAGATCTCCAGGAAGCCCTTTGAGAGTCCTGTTGTATTTTTCAACGCTTCTAAACTGCAACAATTTGAGCGGCTTGATACCCCACCAAAAGCCAGCCGTGATCTTCCCAAGAAGATAACCCTGAACAAGAGCTGAATCACAACATGGCAGACAGTCTGAGGATAGCCATCATCGGTGCAGGCATGGGCGGCCTGGCCACAGCACTATCTCTTGCAAATGCTGGCCACAAGAACATCACAGTATACGAGCATGCTTCAAACCTCGGCTTTGTAGGGGCGGGCATCCAGCTTGCGCCCAACATGGCCAGGATCCTCGACAAACTAGGCGTATGGGAGGGTATCGCCGCCGAATCAGTGCAATGTGCGAATACGTCGATTGTTGATGGCGCCTCAAACAAGGAGCTGGGTTATGTCGACCTGGGCTACGTCAAGGAGAAGTACGGATACCCTCACATGGTCGGCCACCGCGCCTCGCTAGCAGGTGGTCTTTACGAAGGCTGCAAGAAGCAAAGCGGTATCACCTTTAAATTCGGCAGCACAATCACAGAGGCTCGATTCGGCGCCAAACCTTCATTCAATGTGACCAACAACCAGACCGGTGCAACAGAGACTGTAGAATGCGACGTTCTTCTCGGTTGCGACGGCGTGAAAAGCAACACCCGAGTCGCCATGCTGAAAACGCTAGACGAGACAGCCACAGTCAAGGACTCCGGCCAGGCCGCATACCGCATCATGCTCAGCCGCGAGCAGATGTCTGCCTACCCAGAGCTCCTCAAGCTAATCGACAGCGACACAGTGACGCGCTGGATCGGGGAGAAGAAGCACATCATCGCCTACAGCATCCACAGCAAGCAGATCTACAACATCTCCACCGCGCAGCCCGATGTCAACTTCGCCGGCGCCCCGGATGCCCAGTACACCACCCGCGGCAGCAAGAGCGCCATGCTCGACGTGTACAGGGACTTCTGCCCCATGATCCAGGACATGCTTAACTTGGTCCCCGAGGGCGAGGTTGTGGAGTGGAAGCTGCGCGTGCACGATCCGCTCCCTACGTGGGTGAGCGGCAGCACTGCGCTCGTTGGCGATGCGTGCCATCCCACGCTGCCCCATATGGCGCAGGGCGCCGCGCAGGCGATCGAAGATGGTGCTGTTCTAGGTGTTATGCTCGCGCCTGCTAGGCTGGGCGATGCCAGTCCCGCGACCATCAACAAGGCGCTGAAACTGTACGAAAAGCTAAGGAAGCCGCGCGCAGAAGCGCTGGTGGAACTTGCTGCTGAGAGTGGGCGCAATATGCATCTTGGTGCTGGAAAAGCCAAGGAGGAGCGCGACAAGGCGTTCGCGGCACTTAAGTTGGGAGGTGGGAAGGTGCCCGATAAGTGGGCTGATGCTGAGGTGCAGGCAGTTGTGTATGGCACTGATGTTGTTGTGCAGGCCGAGGATCTGTGTCAGGAGGAGGGGCTGGTTGCGAAATTGTAAGCGAGGCTATGAGACTTGTATCTATCATGCAATATTATGAATTGGATGAAATTGACTGAATGATTGTTTGATTTGCTGAGAATAAACTCTATTGTATGCACGTAAGATGCTTGAACCGAGAATAACTCGATATCAGAACTGTATATTAACCTCAAAGCCTGTTAGTCATGGTACCATGCAGCGACTTCCCCTTCCAGTGACAGAAAGCAACAGGAATCAACGAGCCCACCACCAACATGGCAACCGCGATACCAGCACTGGGAGTCAGTCCTACATTAGTGAACATGTCAGGGAACCAGAAAGGCCCAATAAAGCCCCAAGTCTGCCTCACGAGTGTAATAAATACTCCAATACTACCCGCTTCCTCTGGGTAGCAGTCAATAGCATACGTTATCAACACAGTTGTGACGATCTGGTTACCCGCAGCGGCGATTCCAGCACCAACGATAGGCGTGACGTTCCAATGACCTACTGGGGCCTGGTCGATGCGGATCAGGAAGACCACCAGACCGCAGATGGTCAGAAGAATGCCAAAGTAGCTGAGCCAAAGTCTGAACTCAGGCTCGGGCTTCTTAAGGGCGGTTTTCTTCGCACGAGCACGCATCCACATGTCACTCGAGTGGCCGCCAATCTGTTCTCCGATGATGGAGCCAACAATCAGCCCGATGAATTGAAGACCAAGCTGCTTGGCGTTGAGATGAAACTTCTCAGCGAAGAGCTGCGGGATCTCAACGGTCGTAAGCACTGAGGCAAAGAGGAAGACCATTGCGTAGGCGCAGGCAGGGATCATGACGCAGGGGTACTTTGCCAGTCGCAGAGGAGAGATGAACTCTAGGGCAGTGATGGGTGTAGGATCGATGCGGCGGAACTTGAGATACGACTCTTTGAAAGCTGCAAAGCCACCAACGGCGTGCTTGACGTTGTTGTGACGGATGAAGCGTGTCTCGGGGCCAAGAAGGGTGTAGAGGACCAACTGAACACCATTGATCTAAGAGGTAGTCAGTATCTGTGTCTACTTCCATCGTGCAGAACACTTACAATAGCCAGAAGCCAGAAGATCCATCGGTAGCCCTCATAGTAAGTGACAAATCCGCAAATGAGAGGTGCGAGCGGTATGCCAATCGTGATCATGACAGTCCAGATGCCCATGTACCTAGCCCTCTCTTTCTTGAAGAAGGTCTCAACCACGACGGCACTACCGATCGCATTAGGGGGAGAGATGAAGAATGACTGGAGAGCACGACAAGCAGCCATGGCTCCGTATGTCTGACTCTTTGCGCATCCGATATTGAAAACAAGACTGCCGGCGAGAGCGATGATGAAGATAGGTCTACGGCCAAAACGAGTCGAAAGGGGTCTCCAAAATAAAGGCGCAGCTCCAAGAATGGCAATTTGTAACGATGTGAGATACGACGCTCTCTGTATACTAACACCTAGATCTTCTGAGATAGCCTCGTAGGCTGGGATAATGGCTGAGGCTGCGAAGGCACACATGCAAGCATGGAAGGCAACGAAGACTAGGTTCAGGATTTTCTGCGTAGCATTGTCAGTACATATGATCGTCATGGTAGCACTATTAGCATTACCTTCCACGTTGGCCAGTTATATGGATCCGCATCACCCATGCTCGGCATGGGGTCGAGGTCGAGTGTTCCATGTCTCTGCAGCAGATACTGTCGGTGCTCTTCTGACAGATGGGAAGCCTCGACAGGATCGAGATAGGTTCCGTGGGTGTTCGCATGCTCAAGATCCTCGCTGTACTGAGGAGCTCCAGAGGTGGCCTCCTTGTCGTTCGAGATATGTTCAGCTGCCGTCGCCATGATCGCCAAGGTCAGGAGAGAATGGTTCGATGAAGAGTCAAAACGACAGCGTTGCCGCCTTCTTGTACCAATTGTCTAAGACCCCGGGGTAACGAGGCGGCCGTGGGGACCCCAAGTGGAGGCGGCCCCAGATGATGATAGCGCATCCCTGGGGTGTCTGACTGGGGATAGTGTGGATCTCTGCGGCGACGGCACCGCTCGGCTACGCAGCTTCGCCAACCACATCAAACAAAGATATCGGTAGTCACGTACGGGAGTGCTTGTTGAGCCATGTGTTTTGGTTGAATACCCACTGCTGAACAGGCGAGCTCCTCAGTGGGTCTGTGACAGACTGGCAATAATGTTCGGCACTTATCACAGTGACAACGGCTAGTGTCTCACGTTCCGTTGATCAGCAGAGTACATAACCTCACCGGACGAGATTCAACTTTGATCTTGGCTTTTGGGTTCGCCGCGTTGTTTCCCATGGCTGTGAACGCCTTCCGCACCCAAGCTTCACCGAAAAGCTTGGTTATGCGGCTGTGACCTCATCCGCCAACGCCAGGCCGTCCCTCGGTATAATACTACCGACGTGCATTTCCACCTGCCGGTTACATTTTCCACTTGCCGAGAGCAACTTCGAAGCCGCGGCTTCCCGTGCGAGCCACATACCTATACGTTATGGGTCGGCCGGTATGCGCGTGTTGTTTTTATGGTAAGTAAACTGCACGCGCGTCGATACTACGGAGCTCGCCGGGAAGGGTTCCAAAGTAATCCTACGCGCTGGTCTGATGTAATACAATGCATCTTTTATTTCAACGGAAAGGGCCGCGTGGACCGATATCGAACATTCGCTGGAGTGTAGGTGGCACTCAAAAAGGAATCGGCCACTAAGCGGGACGAATTTTGGCTCCGGATGTAAACTCCAGACTGTTTGTAGGATGACATACCTAGTCGCTGTGGAGTCAGTGCCGCAATCGATGTACGAAGCTGTACAACCGAAAGATCTGGTAGCAGTTCAAGGCTGGGTGGACCCTCAATATGTCCGGTACGGTAGGCCCACCTGCTTATGGAGAAGGCACCGGCGGCGCGGTTTATGGAAGGCACAACGGTCTCACATAGCAAGCCCAGGTATCTACTCGCATCCGATGCTGTCGCTAACCCTTCATGCAGTGGACTTGCGTATTCTTTACTAGCACTTTACGACAGCCTTGATCAATATCTGTCAAAGGCAAGGCTCTGACTATTCCAGCCTGGGGATATAGTGGCGTATTTGCCATAACGCCAGCAATATGTGTACCATGTTGGATACCTCTTCATCTGCGTAGACGACGCAACAAACGAATGATCAACCAGCTCTATCCAGAACGCTAGCTTTCCTCATACCTATGCTGAGTCTATCTGCTGCTTGAGCTGCTTATACGCGTTGTATCCTCGTCAACTCGATTAAAGCAGAAATACTGGGGGCAGTTGGGCTCTCTTACAGCAAGTCCGCTGTGTCTATATTGGATTGCGACAAGAACGAGAGCGATCGTGAAACAAGGCAAACATTCGTGGGTGGATTGTACTTTCGTATTGTCATCAGACTGAATCTCCACAGTAGCTGTGGCTAACCCCAAGTGAAGGAGGCGATCTCGGGCCCAGAAAATGCAAGCAAACCAAACGCCTAGCCTGGGATATCATGTCCGCCTCTTCTAGACGCTATATGCAAACCACTTAGAATACATCGCTATACCCATCCTGGGTTTTGGCTGCCACCACCCTGTGGTTTTTGGGCAGGCCTTGTTGCCCCAGCGAACATGTCCCACTCTGCGTTTGGCCTCGCAGTGTTGTCCTCTTGATAATATCTCGGTCGCTCATAGTAGCTATTCCCTACTGCGGCACCACTGTAGGATGTGTCTTGCTCTTCAAATCGTCCGTTTCCATTGCCATGATGCGCTACGCCGTATTCCTGTCCTGGAGTCGGCGCTTGCGGAAGGCGGTCTGGATTTGGAGGAGCTCCGTAAGCTGTTGGCCCGGGTCTGTACACGCCGTCGTACGCGCCTGAGCCCTGGGGGTTGTATGGATTAGCTTGGGCGTCACTCAAGAGACCTGTGGTGTCTGAGTCGCCAAACCCTTCGGTCTTCTTCACTGGTACAGGCGCAACGGCCGCCTCACCATTGCCTGCAAAGGTCGGTCCGTTGTAACTAGTGGCCGTGGAGACCGGCTCCATTTTCGTTTGATATGAGGGGTCATTTTTGCGGTGTCGTGCGCCATGGAAGAGCCAACGGAAGCCCCGGCCGCAAGCTTTGACGATATCCCAAGGGTTCACAGCGTCCAAGAGGGCGCGCGCTGGGCCATTCGCATATTTAGTCGGCTGTGGAGAGTAGCCGTCTATAGTGGTATCCAGCGGACTCTGACGCTTTAGGTCGTAGGGTTTCCATGGGAAGGCCCACAAGTGAAGTATCGCAAAAATAGCCATTTCCACGCAGGTAAGCGCAGATGGGATACCGATGCGCAAATCAGGCCCAGCAATCTGGTCTGTTGTCTTCAGGGGGCCACCTTCTGCTGTCAAGAGCGAGATGACCCAACTCTGCCAAAAGCAGAAGAAGATGACCAACTTGATACACAGCACCTTCAGGAAAGGTCGGTGTGGCGCCAGATCTTCTTTCAATTGTATGTAAAACTGTACAACGCAGTACATGGCGATGGTTACCGACGCAGCTTCGAAGCCGGCCACCCAGATATATGCATAGCGCGGATCCTTGGAGCTTGCGCAGTAGCGGCCCTGCGTCTGTGTGACTACAGCGACGATAGTAAAAGCGGGCCTGATGAAGCAGTACTGGAAGATGCTGATCCAGACAACCTTCGGCACGGTTAGCGAATTCAGGCACTGGAATCATGCGTACATACATTGAACCAGGTCAGTCCGCTTCTCGGCTTTCGCAGCCATCCCTTGTCTTCGCCACCGGTACACTTTTGCATCCAAGTGACAGGCCAGACCCAATTTTTAGGTTCAATGTTCCTGAAGTACTCCTTCTGTTCGTGCAGACTCGGAGCGATATAATGACACATGAGAGTGAAGAAGCTGGAAATGGCAAAAGCCTCGTAGCAGTCTCGCAAGACCTCGAAGTACACGGCTTTCTTGTAGTAGAGATAGCTGAGGAAGGAGACAACGGCGTATATGGGGATCATGACGAGAATTCGGATGATGCTGTCTCCCTGTCAGCCCATATCTGGAATTGAGGTTGTGCGAACATACTGTTTCTGCTCATAAGGCTTCAGGTAGTGCGTGGCATGCCGTAATATGAGGAAGAAGGCAATGAGCACTGCAATTGCGCCAAACGTTGCCGACAGTATGAGCCCAAAGTGGTGGACGGTGAGGGACTTCCATACTGGCTTCTCACTAACTGCCGTTGGTCAATGTCAGGCACGCCAGTCTGTTGCGTGGTGGCCTACTTGTTTCATGCTCGTATATATCGCTCTTGCAGTCTAATCGTTTGTCGAATTGCGACATGGTGCCGAGCGGTCCAGCGCGTGTCCAAAGGTAGTCGTTCATGGCGTGACGAGTGAGCGTCTCCACATCGGCGGTGGGCGGAGATTGGGAGAGCGGATGTGCGGGATGCGCGCGAGAGCGTCTCAGACTGCAGGTGCGGCGCGGACAAGGCAAGCACAAGGGCGTTCCTGCTATGTTCGTGGGCGTAAGGGCGGGGTCAAAGACGCCATGGGAGCAGCAGCAGCAACAGGAGAGAGCGTCGCGCCGGGCGGTACAATCCTTTTGTGTGCTGCGCGTCCGTCAGGAATGAATGTTTCAGCGACCCGCAGGGTGACGACGATTAGCAGTCACTGCCAGTAGCGCGCCCTGTGTCCCTGCATGACGGGTTCAGCCCTGCGTGGCGGCCGTGGCGGCGTCTCAGCGGTCCTCATGCGACCTGCAATTAGCATACGCACGCCAATAGCGCCCACTACTGACTATCTACGTGCCATTGGTGTGTGCCACTCTCTCGTTGTTGCTGCACATCGTCCATCGCGCTTGCACCTGTGGCCTTCGTTGGAAGGCGGCGCTGCAGGATCGACGTTGCAGCCGCTTGCGCCACCCGGTCCACAGCAAGCTTGTTGGCCCAGCCTTGAGGCTTGGGATGGAAGCTTAGCCGCCGCTGCTGTCACGCGCTGAGGGTCTTCACACCACCTTGTTCCTGACCCGAAGCTCCTGACCGTGCGAAACGTAACATAGAGCGACATACAGGCCCAAACCCGCTTCGCAGCTGCTGTGTCGCTGCTGTCGCTACACAGCCACGGTCGCCCCACCTAATCCTTTCTCTTTCGCCAGTCAAGGGGCACTATTTCACCCTTGTTGACTCGCTAGGTGCAAGAGAGCGGTTGCTCGGATCTTGAGTGGACACCGCAGCGGGTGAACATGCTGAGCAGCAATATAGCGATCACCGTGCACTTGCCCTCATCGGATCTCGGTATGCATGTGAGTTCCGAGTATGATGGCCGTGCTGAATGCCACCAAAACATTCCCACCTGCAGGCATCTACGGTTGGGAAAGAGGTATTGAGCCGCACCAAGGTATCCTTCACATTTCACTGAAGCTCCAAACCGGAGTTCAAGATGGCAAACTATATTGCTGGTATATGACACATTATGCCCTGATGAGCCAGAAGCACTATTGACCTGCATGTCCCTACAAATGTATCGTCGCGAAGAACTACAGACAAGAACTCCTAGGCTCCGTGATCTGTGGCCCCATCACTGGGCATATGCCAGCAGCAAGACCTGGTGAAGGCGTTGTAATCACTCACGTGCCTTCACCGTGAACTCGCATTCTCACCTATTTGATCGCGCCACTTCTTCTACCGCGCACCCTTCCCGTTTCTGATCTTATACAAATCAACCGGCTTGCTTCTCTTACCACGAACACTTGACGCAGCAACACACCAGCCTCGTCCAGAGCTTACCAATCGCAATGGAAAATGCGATCCCAGAATCCTCAGCCACAACAGGCAGCGCTGCCATTGCGCAAACCTCACGTCTACTCGCTGTTCCAGGAGGAAAGTATAGTTCTCTGCATTCAACGTGACATACTGACGTCGGTGAAGAGATTCGCAATCGTATCTACGAGCTTGCCATAGAGGACAATAACGCATGGCCAGCCGAGAACTTTGCCGATGTCTCGGATGAGCATGAGAGAGCTTGCAAGCTACGAGAGCTCCGTACACTCGCGATTCCACATGTTCGAAAGGACTGGACTGCCGAAATATCATGGCCGACTCTCAAGGGGAAGTACCTTGGCCTTACTCAGACCTGTCGACAGCTTCGCGCAGAGACCTCAGGAATGCACTCTAAGATCTGGACTCGTGTCGATGTTGACGAATTAGCGGACTATACGCGTGAAGTCATTTTGAAGGACGTCAGTGACAACAAAGCAGCAGCAGGCTGCATCGAGATTGTAGGACTCCGACGCCACCAGAGCAGGGTCGACATCCGCGACTTTCTCCTCCTCTACAGTGAAGCACCAAAGCTGTTTCTTCGTCTCATGCCCTACGATGAGCGATCGGATCTGGTACAGTCTGCGTACGTTCCGCTAGAATCTATCTTGCAAGCCAAAGCATCACACTCTAAGCTCTGGGACTACGTCCAAGACAAGGCGAGCGCCTTCCTGGCAATCAACTGTGTGACTACAACTGCCATCTGTGATGGTTCAACTACGCAGAAATACGTCAGACCGAGTGTTACTGGTCTCCTTGTGGTGGTCAAAGGCGCAGGTCCAGACGACTGGAGCTTCGATCGAATGACAAACGCTTATTACCCGACATGGGTGGCCTGGTTGGAGGAGATTGGACTGCCTCAATACGTTCTGATTGTACCCGCAACGGAAAACGAACATTACAAGTTCTTTTACGAAACTCATACAGCCCATCTTGTTTCACAAGGTTAGTAGTTTGATATGGCTGCCCAAGACAATATGCTCACTACTGATGCACGTCAGCCGAGGAAGTGAAAGCCGCCGATGATACGTCAGCCGAAGAAGTGGAAGTCGCCGTTAACATGTCAGCCGAACAGTTGGAGGGTGCCGATAATACGTCAGGAGGAAGTTCAACCGGATGAAAAGTTCGGAAACGCGGAGTAATTGCTGGACCAATTTGGACATTTGAAGTTACTGGATCAGAGAATATGCAGCATTACACAATACAAGCTTGATTTCATTTCTATATGTTGATTTCATTATGAGCCACAACCTCGACAACCTCCGCAATTTCAGATGCGTTAAGTAGCGGATGTTACGTCTTGCTTGATAACCTGTTATCTAATCACTTCTACTATGACTTGGTTGATGTGATAATTGCGATTGATACAAATGAACTTCATAGTCTATAGACGAGGTTGCAGATCGATCAAGCTAGCGCGGCTGCCTGATGGCCTCCAACGTCATGCTGACCCCGCGCGTTTACACGATGCTTCCTCCATAGAGGACTAGCAGCATCGTGTTTTTAGAGTAATATGGACAACCCGCCGAGATCTGCCGCAAACGCTAAGCCAGTGAGCTCAGGCTCACGTTTCCTTAACTTATCCGGGGGTGGGTCGCGTCTGAGCCATTTCTAGCACCACTAACGCACGACAGAGCTTCGAAATCGAATCTATGATACCGCTATTTCAGAGGAACGTATTCTGATAGGAGATGAGTTGCCCCGACTTGTCCACAAAGAAGTTCCTAGGGTTCCAACTCCGGACCTTGTAGAGAATTGGGGTAGTTTCCAAAGAAAGGCGTACGCCCTGACCCAGGTCTGCCGCAAAATTCGCAGAGAATTCCTTCCGTTATACAGGAAGGAAGTCAAAGTTCGAATCAACATTGAAGACGTTGACCATTACCTCACCTATGCGGTTCAGACTGCCGTCACCGATCCAACGAGCGCTTACGGCAACATAAGCATCGACATCACCAACGAGCGCAGTGTGAATCTCCAGGACGTCCTCCTCCTCCACGACCGCGCCCCTGATCTCCACCTCTCGTTCACTCATCCCGAAAGAGAAAGCGACATGATGTCTATTCTACTGGACGCCGATCGCTGGCCAGAATTCCACGCCTTTATAGCAGAGAAGACCTCGCGCGTCGTACTGACCATTCACTTTGACGACTTCATCGGTTGCGGTTATGATTCCAGTGAAGATTCAGACTCTGAACTCGATGAGAAGCCCGAAGAGAACTGGAAGTACCCATATACTCAGAGTTGCACGCTGTTTGTGAAAGAAGAGTTCGCGGAGATGTGGATGAAGAGGAGTTGGCATGGATCTGACAGGTGGCGCGACGGATTGTACCAGTGGGAGGCTGATCTGGGGCTTAAGGATAGGAAGAAAGTGAGATGCGTCATTAGGCCAGAGGCAGAGCATGAACTAGCGCGCAGTCTTGCCTGATTACTGTTTTCGTAAATTAGCGTTTCACGCAACTGGTGCCTTTCACGTCGCGGCAGTGAAGGCGAGATAAGTGAAATAAAGTACGTCATAATCGCTGCGAGTAAGGGACGTGACCCCTTGGTCATTCATTCCTTCTTGTTTAACCTCACTTCTTCGATCCTACCCATGCCAAGTTCATACACAGGCTCACATCTCTCAACCAACAGGATGGCGGCACCGCTTAATCAAGCAGCGGCGACCCATAGTTCGCGCCTGCTCACAGTTCCTGGAGGTTAGTTCCAGAACAGACTGTTCAGTCATGCCTAAAGCTGATACTGAGTGCAGAAATTCGTAACCGCATCTTCAAGCTCGCTATCGACGATGTTCTCTGGAGGCCCATGTTTACTGCAAACACGACCGCCAGTGGAACTACCACCGAAAACGAACTTTCTAGATCAGATACAGATGGCAACCTCAGTGATAATGCAACTTCAGCGCCGCGGCGAATCAGTGACGATGATCCAGTGCTCCTGGTCCAGCGTATCGGCAGGCAAATCCCTGGGCGAGATTAGTCTACCTTGCGAAGGTGCTACCTTGGACTCACACAAAGGTGTCGCCGGTTGCGTGAGGAAATCCTGCCTCTCCACCAATCACGTATTCCAGTCGGCATAATCCTCGATAGTCTACCAGACTATATCGAAACATGGGTCCGCAGTGGGAAGGTTGCAAACATCAATGTTGCTACTACATACGTCTTCCACCATCGTGAGTTTCCGTCATCATTTGATGCCAAAAAGTTGTTTCTTCTCTGCGCAGAAAAATCAGCGATTAGAATCCGTTTCAGGGCGAAAATATACCATGAATTCGAGGACATAGTCCGTGACCAGTCAAAGTACACAAGGTTTTTCGAATACGTCAAGACTAAGGTGGACTCGGCCCAGTTTGCTGAAGGTCTCTTTTACCACCAATGGCAGGATTACGGGGCGCCTGTGGTACGTTTGTACTTGATGGTCAAGCAACAATTCGAACATTATTGGACGGCAAGACCTTGCATAGCAGGTTACAAAGAGAAACTCGGGCTTTGGCGTCTGGAGTTGTGAGTGAGAGGGATGGAAGTATACCCCGAGCCGACGCACGGCATGGTTTCTACATCATTGCGTTATGAGTCTCAGTAAGAAGTTTACGAGCCCTCATCATTCGTCGGCTGGATGCCATTTGGGGCAGAAATGAGAACAGAGCCTCAGTATTTGCTCAAGTATGATCTCAGCTATGATCAGAACAGGAAGACAAGCGTATGATGCAGTACTGGGAGTTGGATATACAATATCATATTGGGACACACACTTCATGACTAAAGGGATTTTGGCTAAGCTTAAAGTCTAAGTTCACATTTTCCTCTTTGTGCTGCACAAGAGGACACTCATGATGTGAAGCTCGGTACATAACCATATTCTAGCGTAACCCAGAACTTGAACCCTTAGTACAGCCGTGCGAGTTCAATCAAGATCACCTGACCCGGGTCGTGTCTTACAAGGTTCTATGGCTGTGGAAGGGTCCAGATACCTTCAATGAACAACACGTCATTTCTCCCAGCGTAAAACGCATCCTTAAAACGTGTCATCACCACACTCTGGCCATCATCTCTCGCATGCCTACAACACTCGCGGATAGCTGTAAGGACCAAGCGGCACAAGTCCATTGATGCATGACACCGGAGGAATACATCAAGCCTATGCGACCAGAACGTAACAGACTTGTTCAATTTTGTTCGTTGGAGTTTGCTTCCATGTTAAGGTCGTGTAACAGTCGATTGCGCGCTGTTGAGTATGCTAAACATCCGCAGCGTTCTGTGGCGTGCAAGAGGTTGTCCTCTGGAGGCCACCCACAGGTTCGACCCCGCAAGGCCTCCCCAACACTATTTATACTCCTTAACTCAAACAACACACGTTATCCTCCATTTTCCAATTGATCGATTGTCAGCCATCTCTGATATCATCGAATAACCGCAACGACACAAGACACTCAAGATGAGATTATCACGAAGCATTGCGAACACTAGCATCGCTTCCGGATCCCGGCTTCTGGCTCTGCCGGCAGGTAATGCTGCTCAACCTCACACGTGCACAATATCCACCACTTACTTCATTCTGCAGAGATCCGCAACCAAATCTACCACTATGCGATAATCGATGCAAAAACGGAGCCAGAACCGCGTTTGTTGGATTTTCCGCATACGCAAGATGAGCAGCACCTATCACACGCCGGTCAGACCATGGACTGGCGTCTCCACCAAAAACTATGGCGAGGCCTGGCGCAAACATGTCGCCAGCTTCGCTCTGAATACCTCTCCATGCAAATTCCATACGATGTACACGTTTCAATAAAGGAGCTGGAGAGTTATGTCCGCTTTATCGATTTGCAGGCTAGGCCTCAGCATGCGGGCAACGTGCAGGGCCGCATCGTACTCCATGTGGACAAACATGTGCCTTGGGGGTACGATATCTACAGCGCACTCATGCTTTTGCGTTCCTCGCCACAACTCAACGTTCGGTGGTATGGGAGCTGGCTTGTCTCGTGTGGAATTGCCATGGGCAATCAAGGCTTAGCCGAGATCGTCTTGTCTACAAAGTTCCTCGAGTACATTGCAACATCAGCTACAGAGGTGTGGATCATACCCAACACGCGTGACGTGGAACTCGCAGAAGGGGATTGTAAGCTACCGTTCACTGGTATCAGGGAAGTGTCTATCAAGCTGAAGCCTGAGATCGAGGAAAGACTCATGCGTAGTAATGATGCTGAGACTTGGGTTGATCCTGGAGCTAAATTGGTCTGGTTGGAGGATCTTGGAGCGAGTAAGGACTATCTCTACGGTTTCATGCCCAAGATAGAACCGACGCTCAGTTGTTGTGGGTTTATATGTGACTGGTCCCAGGAATTCTCGGAAGTTAGCTTCCCGGATTTTGACTTTGCTGCTTTTCTCGCGGAAGGTCAGCAAACACTAGAGGATACTGGAGCTTGAGAATGTATGTCCCCAATTACTGTATGTGTAATACACCCTGCCAGCTTTGAGCGGACAGTCAACCTTTGAAGAATTCAAACGAAGAGAAGCAAAGAGTATGTGCGGCTAGCAAGCTGTGTAGCCATCTTAGACATGTATTTGATCATCTAAACCTTGCCAATCAGACCTGAAGCACTCCAACTAAAATGATTAAAACGCCAACCTTCGCTACTATCGTGTTGAGCGATGCTTCTTGATCATGTGCATCATGTCTACCTATGTCTTGTCTAAATACACTGCTTCCTACCTTCAATGCACCCAAGATCCCCACTATGATTAGATCAAGCAATATCAGCCCACTTCAAATTTCCCTCCTCTTTCCCATCCTTCCCGCGTGCGACCATGATCACCATAACTTTCTTCAGGGGCAACGGCTTCAAATTCCAGCCCAAGCACTCATTACGCACCGGCGCATGCTCAATCTGCACACTCCACGAGCCCGCTGCGACGCTCTCGCTCCAAGCCTCTTTCCCGTCCACAAAGATCTGAACCTCCGCGTCCGTACCAATCGTCCCATTGATATCAAGCCCAACGCTCCCAGCCCCCAGACTCTTCGACCGAATCTCTGCAGCCAGCTCCAGTGCCGCACCATCCCTCACTCGCGACGCACCCCCCGCTGCAACATCCGTCCTCAGTCCCTCCAAGGGCGGCCCAACCCTCCTCCCCGTCGCGCTTTCAAATGCATACGCATACCCCAGCAACTCCACATCTCCATACGCCCTCCCCGCAAACGTGATATTAACCGGCATCCCCTTCCCTTCCAGCACCCCCATTGGCACACTAACCGTCGGCACACCAAGATGCCTAATCGCCCTATTACCGTTCGAATACTTCACCCCATTCTGCAGACTGTGCCTCGTGCTCTCCAGATTGACCTCGAGGTCCGCGAGGCCCACGTCGCCTTGTGCCGGGAACGCGATCAGGTCTAGGTTGTTCTCTGCCATCCAGTCGTCGAGGTCGCGTTTGCGCTGGGCTTCGAGCGCTTTTACCGCTTGCTCGAGGCCGGGGACGTCGAAGACCGATTCGCCTTCTACGTAGTCCAGCAGCGAGGGCAGGCCTGCGTAGTCGATCCAGTTGCGCACCTCGAGGAAGGTGTCCGGCACGTAGGGGGTGGGCTTGGGGAACAGCAGGGCCGAGTCGGCGATGTCGTGCAGGCTCTTGATGTTGGGGTCGTTGTTTTGTTCGAGGAAGGCGTTCCATGCTTTTGCAATGAGGACGCCGCGCTCCACGTGGTTCCAGTTTGAGGGCGCGCCGGTGACATTGTTGGCTTGTTTGGAGGCGGAGTCGTTTTCGTAGTTGGTGACGAGGGGGAAGTCGGTGTAGACTAGGGAGGCGCCGAGGGCGGAGAGGTCGAGGGCGGTTTGCTGCCATACTGCCTTGACTTCGGCGGATACGTATGCGGGTTTTGCGTGTGGGTCGGAGTCTTTTTGGCCGACGTACATTTTTGGTACGCCTATTCTCTTGCCTTTTAAAGCGTTTTCGTTTTTCAGAGAGGAGTAAACGATCTTGGGTGGTCCGGGGATATGCACCCACTTCTGTTCCCTGTAGAAATCTCCCTTCGTCTCTTCTTCCGGAACCGCAATGACATCCAGAAGAGCTAGCATATCGCTCACAGAGCGTGTGTATGGCGTGGGTACATCACAGGTGATGTACAAAGGAACAAGACCTCTGCAGCTCAATACACCCTTTGATGGAGTATAACAAACAAGCGCATTGTTGCTTGCCGGGCTTCGTCCAGAGCTCACTGTCTCGCTTCCCAAACCAAACACTGCCATGCTGCTCGCTAAGGACGTAGCAGCGCCATTGGAAGACCCGGACGAGAAAGCTGCTGTGAGATACTTCGAGTTGTACGGCGATTCGGCGCGCCCGTATAGGCCTCTTTGCATACCCCCTGCGGCCATGGGTGGCATGTTGGTTTTCCCAAGCAGCACAGCGCCAGCATCTCTTAGTCTCTTTGCCAACGTCGAGTCCTCGTTAGACATGACACCCTTGAGAGCAGGTGAGCCATCAGTAATACTCAGGCCATGGTACTTGTAGCTATCTTTGATGGTGTACGGAATGCCCTCTAACGGTCGTGCTGGTAGCCCCTGTGCTCTTCGGGCGTCAGAGGCCGCTGCTTCCTCGTAGACTTTGTCATTGAAGACGGTGAAGGCATTCAAGCTTCCAGCTATATCGTATGTGGCGACACGGTTCAGATAGCTAGTCACAAGCGAAACTGACGTTGTTGCGCCGGAAGCAAGTGCTGTTAGATGTGACGAGATGTCTGCTTCGACGATGTTGAAGCCATCTTGAGGTGGAGCTGTAGATGTCTATAGTATGTCAGAGTAACTAGCGGAGCCAATGGATGCAAGGTACCAACCATAGTGTCGTGTTTCGCCAATAGGTATGTGAGGATTATTGTCCAGACGTCTAACAACTAGATAACGACGTAGACTTGATGGCAGGTGAGTTTGCTTTGTAGATGTGTCGTTTACGGCGTCTATCCTCCTCATACCTCTCCCTCGATATCTAACGTACGTGAATCCACACAGGACGGTGCAGTCGGCATCGTTCACCCGGCACTTCCCCTCTTATCGTAGACCGGTTGTACCTACCGTATCTGGTTAGTCTAGAAGTCGCTGGTCTTACAAGCACTTGCATATCAACTTCCTATACTCTTCTGCTTAACTTCTTGTTCAATCAATTCTAGCAGGCTTTCTTATCCCAAGAAATAAATTGATTTTGAATAGTCGCTCCGTTACGCCTACGCAAATCGATGGTAGATATATGTATTCCCAGCACCCTCATCAAACCACGATGTCCCGTTGTACCGGCTTGAAGTCTTAAACTCTTTGCAGATACTCACAACACCAGCTATACTGTGCTTGCCCAGAGCTGTGTGACCCTGGTACTGCCAGCAACCAGACCACACAGTCCCATCCAGCCCAAGTTCCAGCCCGGTATTCCACCAGTGGAACTGCTGAAATGTAACGCCATGGGGAACCAGGCACCAGCAATCATAGCATCAGTCCACCACCTCTGGTCGAACCTGGCGTCCTCTTCATCCTGGTATTCGGCAACCGCCTTGCCCTCACTTTGCATCCTTGCCCGTGTAGTCCTTCTGCGACTCTCGAGCTGCCACTCTCTCCCCAGTCGCAGGAAGTCGCATGAGACGCCTCCTAACCATGCGCGGTATGCCCACAGGTAGACGCGTGCAGTCTTGGAGTCGCCGCGGTTGATTGCAGCGATGATAGAGGGACCCACAACGCCCGAGTCTGCGAGAAGAGAGATGTTCTCGAGCGCTTGGTATGTGAAGTAGCTGCTCGCCTGCAGGAGTGCAATGCGGTGCAGGACTACATCAGCGCCGGGCTTTGGGCCGGCAGACAAGGCGCGCAGCCATGCATATAGAGGGAAGCATCCGAATAGGCGTAGAGTCGTACGTGCTTTCGAGATCAAGACTGCGAGCGCAGCGATGGGTGGAACAGCGCCGGCGTTGACGAGAGTCGCTGTGCTGGGTTTTGTGACGACGCTCGAGGTCCTAATAAGGGAGAGGAACTTCTGAAGAATCGACGTAAGGGCGGGCGTCTTGGTCTGGGCGTACGCGAGGATGTAAAGGGTGTAGTTGAAAGTAGAAAGGAATGACGCGAGACCGCCAGGCGCTGCCAGTAGCCTATGACCTCACTATTAGCTACAGAGATTCTGGAACACTACCGCGTGTCGACCCTACTTGTTTATCCTCAGGACTGTCTTGTCAACATCACTCAATAGCTTCAACGCGCTACCCGGAGCTTGCTTGATTGGAATCTCCAACTTCTTCTCGACGGCTTCTAGCTTCTTCTCCACAGCGGAGCCGGCGTCCTCGACATGTTCGGCTTTGTTAGCTACTTCTTGCGGCGCAGGAGCGCCCGGCTTAGTATCTTCGTCGGACATGCTGCAGGTCGTTTTTTGAATAATATAGAAGGGCACCGGAATGTTGGGTAGAATCAGGATAAGGTATGCGTGGGGAAGGCAATTGCGGAGAAGCGCCTGTCTTTGGGCCGAGGCTCGGCTGTCAGCTACAGTGTGGAGTGGGATCAACAATGGCCTTGCAATGTCATTGGTCGATGAGGCGGCACCGACTTTTCTGATTGGAAGTTAGAGCTCGACCATTGATTTACAATGATGGCTCAGGCTACATGGTCTGGTACTGATCAATACTAGTAGCTTGACGTACGTATACTCTGGAGCAATAAATAGGCTGTAACCAGCGTTAGAGCAACTGGCAAATAGGAGGCTATCAGCCCTTCGTTTGACGAGAATAAAGCATCATTCATGCATTCATTTCCTCAACTACGTTTACAAGTCTCTAAGAAGCGCATACTGAGTCGATTGCTATAGCAATGGCTTTGCTGGAACTGTGTGTCGATCCATTGACCTGCGATACCAGCGCGTAGTCTATCACAGCAATACTTGTCTTCGTTATTGCCCGGCAACTATCGACCTGATAAATAGGTCGCTTTGACAGGTGAAGTACGAGCTATGAAGACCGAGAACATTTGTGTCTCTTCTTGCAAGACTCACTGTGTCAGAGCTGAATATTCCTGTTTCACTCATCAAAGCATCACTTGATCACGTACCTGTCTTTGAATACGTTGTGAACGATTTACTTGGTGACCGGCATCGTGATAGCACATCGTGCAAGCCCATAAGGCAACTTCGATCGTACGTCTTTTTCTAAAATACAAACTTCGCAACTATCAACGGAACACGAGTAGATCAACTGTTACAGAAATAGATCACACAAGCAAACTAACAACAGCCATAGCTGAAGCATGCCCAAGCACCGTACTACCGATCAACATTGGCCTGACTATCGGCCGCGTACTCTATAACATCGAGCAACTCGTGTCGCTGCATCTCGAGAATCCTATTGACTTCCAACTCCCAGTCCCGCAGATTCTACGACAGACACCAGAGCTTGTCCATGCTATTACTAGTCATATGGCCCACCTGCGCGAGGCCCAAAACATCCCTACAGGCCTTTAAACTATTCCACCTTCTGTCTATGACCGTAAAGCAAGCACCAAGCTGCGCAAATGCATTGAAAAGCACGTGCGGATTGTGGAGGTGCACTTCAAGCACTGTGTACTGGACGTCCTTGGTAGTCTGTTTGCCAGCTGGGACCTTGTTAAGACGCAGGAATTCAACAAAGGGGCAGAGCGAGCACTGAACGGGACAGTATGGGAGACCTACCCGGGGGTTAACGTCGCGCTCAAAGCTGGGGAAGGAGACTGGGTACAGTGGTTAGAAGAGGAGTGCTTCAAGCTCGATTGGAACAGTAAGCAGGGCAAGCGTGAGATATGGAGGCTGTGCAATCAGTGTTAGGAATAGCTGAGAGATTGTTTAAATAATCGAGCATGATGCAATAATTTTCAATTTACAGATGAATCTTCCATGGGTGCACGCCAGCATCGCCTTGATCTACACAATGTGACAATTTTATCCAGACATCTCCCACTTGAATCCATACATGTGGAGACGTGTGCCCTTCCAGAGCTTCCAGAAGGCGAAGTGCCGCAAGCTGGTGTTCGCAGTAGCGCCGAGGGGTGGTGGAGAGCAGGAGGATGGCCAACCAGGTACCGTTGACGATGGGCGTCGCTAGCGGGGCGCGAATGCGAATGACATGGGTCGCTAAGCGGCATGGCGATGCAGCAGCGCATTGAAACGTCGCGGAAGGCGGACGGCCCTCTAATCAACACCCAGCGCCTACTTGTTACTGCTACTGGACTGCAACTTCAGGGGTTTGCACACAACATTCCTTTCATCCTCACCCACCAGCCCAGCAACACATCGCTACCATGGCCGGCCGCTTTGTGAGAGCTTCCAAGTACCGTGAGTGTTCCTGCTGCCGCTCCAGCTATGCTTACACGACTACGGCTGACCGTCGCAACCAGGTCATGTCTTCGGCAAGGGCACAAAGAAGGTACGAGTAGATCGTCCGCAATCGCCGTATGATAAGCTAACACACGTCCAGGAACAATGCTACGACAACCTGCGCATTTCGAAGAACGCGTGGGATACCAACCTGATCAAGGTCAGCCTCGCACGCGACCACACGCGACCACGTAACTTGACCGCTCACACCCTCGCAGGCTAACCCCGAGTACATCTCAGTTAACTGGGAAGCCAGCGGTGGAGGCGCCTTCGCCGTCATCCCCGTCAATGAAGTCGGCCGCGCCCCCGAGCTGATGCCCCTCTTCCGCGGCCACACAGCCGCCGTTCTCGACACCGACTGGTATGCACACGTGTTGGCGCGCAATCCAGGGACACGGCGCTCATAGTTTTACAGGTCCCCATTCAATGACCACCTGATCTCATCTGCCTCGGACGATGGCAAGGTGCGCCTACCTACGTCATAAAACGATTGCAAGGCGGAGGCTTACGGTGCGCAGGTCTTCATCTGGCAGGTCCCAGAGAACTTTACCCTTCAGAGTGATGGCGAAGAGCCTGCCGACGTTTCTCCCGTAGCCAGGCTCAGCGGGCATATGAGGCAAGCAGTCGCCAAAATCCGGATTCCATGTCACTGTTCGCTAACACTAGTTCAGGAAAGTCGGTCACGTCCTCTTCAACCCCGCCGCCGAGAATGTCCTTGCCAGTTCGTCTGGCGACTACACTGTGAAGCTGTGGGACGTTGAAGCCGGCCAGGCCAAGCTTACCCTCAAGCACAACGACATCGTGCAGTCGCTGTCCTGGAGCGCCGACGGTTCACAGCTGGTCACAACGTGCCGAGACAAGAAGCTGCGCGTGTGGGATGTCCGCCAGGAGAAGCCCGCCGTGGAGGTCGCTGGCCACCCTGGCGCAAAGAACAGCCGTGCCGTCTGGATGGGCGAGACCGACCGCATTGCGACCACTGGTTTCTCGCGCATGAGTGACCGTCAGTTGGGTCTGTGGGACCCCCGCAACCCCGCTGAGCCCATTGGTGGCTTCCAGATTCTCGACTCTATTTCTGGCGTCTGCATGCCCTTCTGGGACGATGGCACACAGTGCTTGTACCTTGCAGGCAAGGGGTAAGCATGAAGATGCACTCGTTGTTTGTTCGCAACTGACACATACAGTGACGGTAACATTCGCTACTACGAGTACGAAAACGACAAGTTCGAGTACCTGTCTGAGTACACGTCTCCCAACCCACAGCGCGGTGTCGCCTTTATGCCCAAGCGTGGCATCAACCTCCACGAGAACGAAGTCTTGCGCTGCTTCAAGACTGTCAACGACAGCTTCATCGAGCCCGTCTCTTTCATTGTACCTCGTCGCGCAGAGATGTTCCAGAGCGATATTTTCCCGCCCACCAGCGGTTCCAAGCCCGGTGTCACTGCTGAAGAATGGTTTGGCGGTAAAACCGCATTGCCGCCTAAAATCTCACTTGAGAGCCTTTACAATGGCGAGGCGCCCAAGGAGGTAGCATCCGATTACAAGCCACCTCAGCCAGCAGCTGCTCAACCTTCGCCCATCAAGGCAGAGGCGCCGAAGCCTGCGCCGGAGCCGACACCTGCTCCTGTGTCCCGCGGCCCGCCGCCTCAGCTGAAGGACAACGCCTCACTGTCTTCCCAGGCCGACAAGTTCGCCGAGAAGGATGGAGAGTCGGACAAGGAGAGTGAATCTAGCTTCGAGGAGGTATCCAAGCCTGTCCAGCGTCCTTCGGTCACTGCTGCTAAACAAGAGGAGAAGACAGGCGTCAGGGAACCTGAGCAGCAAAAGTTCACGCCCCCAGCGCAGCCCAAGCCCGTCACTTCCCCTGCTGAGTCTACACCTGCGCCTGCTGCGTCATCAACTCCAAGCGCTGGAGGACCAGCTGGTGCCCTGCGTGATGCCCTCGGCGACATCAAATCCCAGCTCGAGTACCAGAACAGAGTCATGGCCGATCAGTCAGACCAGATTGCGCTGCTCATGAAGGAGGTTCTCCAGTTGAAGATCACGGCTGGTTCCCAGTCGCAAGACCCATCATCGCGGGAGAAGGATGAGCGCATCAGGGAACTGGAGCTTGAGCTCGAGGAAGCCAGGTCTTGATTAGCTCAAGGCTGGATCTTCTTTGCTGCTGTTGCTAACCACATTCAGAGGCGAGCTATTGCGTGTCAGGGATGAGATTGCTGGCATCAACCATCATCTCCATATAACGGATGTCATCGATCGGGCGGCGTTCACTGTTTTGATGGATCCAGATATAGAACCGGAAAGGCTGGTTGACATATGATGATAGCGTGGGTGGTTTGTGTAAGTGTATCGTCCGCTTTGTCCTGCCAAAAGCAAGGTGTTTGGGTGAGCGGCATTGTGCGAATATCATTGTTATGCGTGTTCAAACATCGTCTTTGCGTGCTGGAATGTGAGTAGGAGGCTCAAAGTCGAACAAGGCTGCGGCCCCACATCCGTTGATCGCTGAGCACGTGCCACGGCACGCGCTGCAGGCCACCTGAGTCGACGCTAACGTCATTTCGTCGCGTCAAGCTGCACCGGCAAGCTAAGCTCCAACTTCTTTCACCAGGCTCTCAACGGGGGACATTTATACTCCATTGCATACACCCAACTCTATAGTATTCTGTGCGATTATATGTCCCCTCCCCTGGCGACTGGGCGAACCGTGCACAATGGCCGACTACAACAAACAAACAGTTGCGCAGCTGCGACAGCTGCTGAAAGATCGGGGTATACCAAGTACGGGACTCACGCGAAAGGCTCAGATTGTCGAGAAGCTTGAAGAAGCAGACAGTGCCGACGCTGGCGCTTCTGAAGCAACCGATGCGCCTGCAGATGCTGCGACAGACGCCCGAGAGCCCGAGGGCGCGGAAGCTCAAAGCGTACAAGAAGACCCCGTGCCTGGACCACCGCTTCAGGAAGCTGGAGGTATGTAAATTCCATATGCAGAACAGGCGCATATACTGATGCCGCTCTAGAACTAGAAGCAACAGCTGTCGAAACACATGCAAAAGCAAAGCCTACGCCAGTACCCGCGCCTACCGCCGACCGCTCGCCAGAGACAATCTCACACATCGACAGTGACGCGCCCCCACCAAACGATGTGAAGATGATCGTGCAGCCGGCTGAGGATACAACCGCCGAAGAGGAAGTCGGAGGTCCACAACCCACGCAGGTCTTCAGGCCTGCGCCTGCAGCCCTTGGCGATGACCAAGTTGGGCCACACATCACAGAACCTACAGATGAAGAAGCTGAGGTGGAGGCGAAGGGCGAAGATACAGCCGTTGCGACGGACGAGCTACCACAGGCTCCTGGGCCTGCTGCTGAAGCTTTGAGAGTCACGCAACTTGGGCAAGAAGCGTCAAGAGATAAGCAGGATATCGCGATGGAGGTTGAGACACCATCACCAGCCCCAAACGAGAGAGATACCGTGGAGAAGCCAGAGCTTTTGCCAATTCCGGAGAGATCGACAGCAGAGACCTCCAGACTCAACAGCGAGGAGCTCGAGGCAGATACCAGGAAGAGAAAGAGGAGAAGCAATTCGCCGGATCTCTCTAAGGAAGTTCTGGCGAAGAAGCCTCGGCCTAGCCAGGAACCCACGCCAAATGTCCAACTCGCAAAAGACGAGGATATTGCTATGGAGCAGCGCAGACCAGAAGACTCACCATCAGACCCCAAGCGAGGAAAGAAAGAGAACGTAAGCCGCTACAGGGGTCTTGTGCAACCCAGCTCCAACCAGCCCGCAGATGCTCTGAGTGATGACCGGCCCACCGTCCCCGCTATTCACCCCGTAACATCCGCTCTCTACATTCGCAACTTCATGCGGCCGCTGCGCCCTGAACCTCTCCACGCACACCTTGTTTCCCTTGCTTCGCCACATTCTTCTTCGCCAGACTCTTCGATTGTCTCTGCACTGTTCTTAGACAACATGAAAACACATGCCCTCGCGCTTCTTACATCCACAACTGCCGCCAGCCGTGTACGTGCCAGCCTACATGGTGCGATCTGGCCGCCCGAGGGTAACAGGAAGGAGTTGTGGGTGGACTTCGTCCCAGATGACAAAGTCGAAGACTGGATCAAGGTCGAGGAAGAAGCACTTGCAGCCGAGAAAGACGCGCGAGCTTCCGGTCGCTCTGTACCCGCAAAGCGATTTGAAGTCATCTACAACGAAGGACCGGACGGCATCACAGCAGTCCACCAAGAAGTCGGCTCTAGCGCACCCATCAATGCTCCACGTGGGCCCCGAGCCAGCGTCGACGACCGCCGTACTTCCAACGCGCCCGCTCCCCTTCCTACGGCGCCAACAGAAGAGCTCAAGAAAAACACATCCGCCTCGTTCAAGACCCTGCACGATCTCTTCGACTCCACAACCGCGAAACCCCAGCTCTTTTACCTCCCCGTCAGCGATGCCATTTCCGAGACTAGGCTTAAAGAACTGGAGCTCGAGACAAGTCGAGATTGGAATCCTGAGGCTGTCAGAAAGGGTAGGGGAATACAGAAGGAGGCCAAGTTTAGGTACACATTCGATGAGGATGATAGGATTGTTGAGGCGGGAGATGACTTTGGACCTTGGGCCGAGGACTTGAGAGGTGGAAGGGGTGGATACAGGGGGAGAGGCGGGGGGAGAGGTGGGTGGAGAGGTGGGAGAGGAGGTGGAAGCTGGCGCGGCTGAGAGAATAGGCCTCGATAAGATGATTTTGAAAAATTAGCATGACGTCGAGATCAGAGCAGTGCAGGTAAGAGCGACTGCCGTGGCTATGGCCGGCACGGCAGCCACGTTCTTCGCAACTGCACGTCGCGAATTAGTCTCGTCGACGCTCAACAAAACCTTTCCTCATCCTCGTTTATCCCTCTTGGCATCAACACAACGCGCAGGACACACACGATGGCAAAATCGCTCACTGCTCAATTCGGTTGGACGGCACCAAAAGCACTGGAAGACGGAGTCCCGTGACGTCAACAGTGGTGGTAGTTGTTGGGTTCACCATCACTGTCACCGCGCGCCATGTTGGTTTCAGCTGTTGTCTTCACTTTCACTTTCACTTTCACTTTCACCGCGCGCTCTGAGTCTCGGCAGCCCGCCAGCTGGCTATCTTCACTCGCGCAAGCCCAACTCAACCTTGACAAAACAACACCACCAGCAGTGAGCACCAATTTCGATGCGACTGAGATCTTCGCGTCAAAGTTGCCTGCCACAGCTTGCATATAGTGTGAACTGTCTGCAAAGCTCTGCTTGTAGTGAACTGCCCCCAACAACGAAATATGGCTGACTCTCCCGATGTCGGTCTCATCGACGAGTATGGAGCGGCAAACATTTTGCTCCGGATGAGATATTCTGACCACGATACCAGTTATACTCACGGTCAACAGCTCAGAGACAACAGCAGCGAAGTCAATCTTCCCGGCAATGACGAGCAGACATTCGGTACCGGCAAAGCTACTACAGCCGACAATCTCGGTGAGATATTTGGCTGTCCTCATTGCGACAAATCGTACAGCACAAACAAGAAACTGGCCGTGAGTTGATCATTTACTTAGGCGAGAATAAGCTGACCAAATCCTAGCACCACCTCAAAAGCACTGGGAGTGAGTGCTTCAAACTTCGACGAGTTCCTGAAAAAGGCGCGGAAGAACAGCCCAAGTGGAAATGTTCCCGCTGCGGCAAGTGCGTCGCGACGAAGCCAACTCTTGACGTGAGCAAGTTACTCGCCTCGAGCAGTTCATCACTAACACTACTACTAGCGTCACATCAAACTCTCATGCTGGAAGAAATGCGACGAATGCGCTGCTAAGGGGGTAGCTCAATGCGACAGTCAATCGAAAGACGGCTCGTGCCGTACCTGCGAGGTCCACGGGATATCATGTACGAAGCACTCGGGGCCCCTGTCACAAGAGCCTTCGACGAGTGGAGAGCACTCAGCAGCTGTCCATAAGCGCAAGGCTTCTGCTAACCCGAAGGCGAGCCTGACTGAAAGACACAAAGACAAGCGCACAGCCACAGATGATCAATCAGTCGCAGGTTGTGACACCGTGCAACCAGTTGACTCTTCCCAACTCCGTGCATATATGCTGCTGCAAGACGAGCATCTTAGCAATCGTAAGTTGTTGCTATTGAACTTTCGTTTTTGTTCGCTAGAAGTTATGGCGAACACCTTAACCAAACAACGAGACTAGAGACATGCTAATTTAACGTAGCTATTGCCGCGACTTCTGACCGTCGTGAGCAGGTGCAGAATCTTATTCAACAAGCGACTCAGGCTGGCCCTGCTTACGGTACTCGTGATGAGCTGTCCTTCCACTTACGAATGTATGACCAAATACGAATGTATGAGCAAAATCACCCAGCTCCCGCGCCGATTCTCCCATCTCAGCACATCAACGGGACGTCGACATCGAGCCACTCGCTGTATGGACCTCCTCCGCCGCTTCCCAATCACCAAACAACTATGTCTGGGCCACCTCACCCATTCGGGACTCTGCCCGAATTCCCACCGACCCTGTTGGGGCAGGCTTCTCAAAATAACCAGGCTCGCCAGATGCATGCTGCTCAACACCAGTTCAACTACAATGTCGTCGGCGTGACCAGCGGCGAGACTGCCAGCGGCTATCAGAACTCTGGAGCGGCTCCCCGGTGGATTCAAGCCATAATGCAAGAGAACGACCGCGTGAAACAAGTGCTTGCGCTACAGCAGCGACTCATTATGGTGCGCGACCAAGAGATTACGGGATTGTTAGAGCGTCTCGCTGAAGCCAAAGCACAGCCCCACAAAGCCGAAAAATTGAACAGGCAGATGAGCATGCTCCCAGCGGGGATGAAGGCCACGGAGAATGCGCAGGCAGGGGCAGAGGCGAGGGAGAGTCTCAACCTCAACGCCCAAGGCGACCATGCCGAGCCCCAGCGTCCCTACCCTACGACCCGGCCCCACTCCACAACCATACTAACCCCGAGCGCCTTCGTCGCTAAGTGCGAGGCCGCTCAAGACAGCGAGCCCGTGGCGCCTCTGCTCACCGAGCACGTGCAGTTTCCCGTCCTCGAGAGCCAGTCTGCCTTCCCTAGACACGCGGATCAGTTCACCATGGATGATGCTGCCTCTTCATTCCACGACTTCAACCAGTTCGTCGATGCTGCTGAGGAGTTTGGCAGTCCTGCTAAGGAGGGGGAGTTCAGATCGCGGACGGTGGCGGACACAGATGAGGAGTAGGATGTGACTGCGGTTGTGATGGTGCCTAGCATTCGCTGCATTCGTTATATTACCGTGTTCGAAAAGGGTGCATCTGTCATGCCAGCATGTTGTGTCTGGTATTTGTTTGGGGAAGGTGCGGTATCGCTGTTCATCTTCTTCATGAAGGGGCTTTTCATGGGTTGCTTTCTTCCGAGGCGGATTTCTTTCATGGGATGTGTTTCCTTTATGAGATTTTTCTTCATAGGATGTCCTCTCATGAGAAATTTTCGTTTTCGTCACTTACAGGGCGTTTCCTCAACGGGCTGGGCTGGGCTGTTTTTCCTTTAACAGAGGCTTCTTCTTCTTCTTTTTCTCGGGAGGTCTTCTTCCTGCTCTGTCTCCTCCACGCGAACGCGAAGGACCGTTTTCTTCACGGACCGTTTAGCCTACTAGCACGTTTTTCACCCAATGGAGATGTGTGCTTTTCTTTCCTCGTTTCACTGAAAAAGAAATGGAAATGCAAGTGGCACACAGACAGCCGTTTTAGTTTGTTTTACCAGATACGTGTCGATGGGATTAAATGTATGCACGGTTAAGTACAGACGAAACACTACGGGTGCAAGCTTGATGAAAAGCTGGCTTGACGGCTTTGAAAGAAGAAGAGAGGAAAAAAAATTACACTGAAAGGAAAGGAAAGGAAAGGAAAAGATATGCGAATGAAGGTGCAGACAGCGATGCGATAATGTACCGAAAACGCGATGCTTGGCCGCTGAAAACCAATGCGGGCCACGCAGGAGGAACGAAAGAGAAAAGAAGAAAGAAAAAGAAAAGAAAACCGAAAAGCGTCTCTCTGGTAGCACACCACTCTCTCAACCCCCTCCTCCCCAGCCTTCTCAAAAGATCTCCAACCCCTCAAAATCCACGCAGAGATTCCTCATACCCGCATTCGACCCCGCCCCAGCAGGGTGCCGGGCATCGAACAAGCTGATGCCAAAGTTGGCGGGCCTGCTGGCGTACACGCCCACTCTGACGGCCTTGTCCTCGACGCCCCAGAAGAACCACGTCACCTCGCGCATCTTCTTCCAGCCTTGCATCTCGTCCTCGTACCAGACCCACAGCGCGTACCCGATGCGTTCCATCTTGACGCGCAGGTCCAGGCGGCGGGCGTGGTAGGGCGGCAGGGAGGTGAGGGACCAGTCGGCGCCTTCCGAGTTGGCGACCACGGCGGTCGCGTGGCACGCGTTGTTGCAGAACTCGAGGCCGACTTTTACCCACTTGGAGGCGGGCGCCGGGGTCGTGTAGGCGGGTGGAGGAGGGCTCTGCGAGCGGGAGGGGGGTGGGTGGCCTGAATTGGGGATTGGGATGCGCGAGGTGGAACTTCGCCTGCGGAGGGGGACATCTGTCGTTGGAATGGATACTGTTTCATTGTTTTCCTCGAGTGCAATGGAGATGACATTTGGCCCTTCTGTTGACGACGCTAAGGGTACTGGTACTGGTACTGCTGCTGTCTGGCCTGGCGGTGCGCCCGCGAAGATGACAAGCCCCCCTTGATCCCATTCCAGCTCCCAGTCGGCAGAGACGGTGACTTCAGCAGCTATGAACGGGTTGCGCAGGGCTGTGTAGAGCACCGGCGCCGTGGATGTGTCTCGGGAGGGTGGCTTCCTCCACAGATCCGTATTCGGCGGCGCAGCGAGCGTGAACGATCCCATGTACTCCGGCACGACATCGCTTGGCACATTGAGAGCTGTGAAAGACGAACTAGCTGGTGGCATCTCAAATTGCGATCGCCCAAAATTCCTGATATGCTGGTTCGAGGGTGCGGTTGCCAGCGCCTCTCTCACTTCGCAGCACCGCGAGTACTCAATCTGGCCTACAGCGCAACCTGCAACGAGTATACGAGCAGCGTTTTTAACACTCGGCAGTTGTGCCCGCACACGGGTTGCTTTGATGAGGAAAGGGTTGTCTAGTAGCTTTAGCTTGGGTTGTGTCACCTGGACTTGCTGGTCATTCGCTTTGTCGTGTACGGTTGCAGCAAGGCCACATGTAAGCTGACTTCAAATTACCAGCACACAAGATCTGCAGGAGGGATCGTGAAAGGCCCGCGCGGATGCTGTTAGGCCTGTAACCTGTTTTTTTTTCGTCAGCCCTGAAGCATCTTATAATGAAGCTCGGTGCGCGCTACGCTCTGCAGCGAAATGCTCAACGCCTCACTTTGCGTTGCTCGACGCCGCATAAGGCATACTCAACGTACGTGTAGAGAGCTGATGCTTATTTTGGGGGCTTTAAAAAGAACTGCAGCAACGTTGAGACGGGTGTCTGACCAACGGCACTGGTGGCGCGGGAGCTATCTTCGGTGACCGTTCTGCACCACGACGAACGGGAGCTATGGGAAGATCCAGCTGTCGGTTCCATATTTACGCTGCTCGCAATACTAGCTGCAAAAAATAAACTTTTGTTATTTCGCGAGCATTACGATGTGACCCTTGGCTGCAGGTAAGGTGTTGCTCGCGTGTACCCTTTCAGCTGAGCGGCCTTTGACCCCGAGGAAAAGACAGCGGTCGTGGATTGCCATCTCGAGACAGCAAGCGACCGGCTCCTGGTACCGTGCGGCTACTGCAACGGCGAGCCTGTGAGATGACGGAAAAAGCATTCTGTTTTCCAAGCACGCGACTGTGGCGCGGGGCTAGATAGGCGACGAGGTGAGGTGGGCTCTGTCAGTAAGAGAAGACATGTCGCCGCACGCAGCCGCTCGGCTGCTGCGTCTACATACGCCGCAATCCAACACCGACGAAGCCCATATTTGCCATCTTCGTGATTTATCAGCCTCAAGACAAGGACGACAGTGGTTCGGGCAGGGGGCAAGGATACTTGCATGTGTGATGTTTAAGGTACTGACGCTGTGCCTCAGGAGAGCGGTCCCGGGTGCTTGAGAAGGTTTAGTCCTGCCAGCTGTTTGTTGTGTAACGAAGAAGATGTTCTGCAGGCGCAAGGAAGCTTCTCAGCAGTGCAGCGGTAGCTCATCCCTCATTGGGTGCCGCTCCTGCACCGTTTTTGATTCTGATCTCCAAAGAGGTAAGGACGACAGTGGCGCGTGGTAGCGACGTGAACATCACGGAAGTGGCTGTAAATGACAGGCTTTATTATTGCTTCTTTTCCGACTATGTAACAGGTTTGTGCTGCCTGCATCAAGGATCTGACTGTCATGACCACTTTGGTCGTGGAGAAGAGCGCAACCTGCAGCAGGGCTACGTCCATGATTCAAGCAGGCACATACGCTACCCATCAGCCATGACAACATTGGATAGCATTGTTGAGTACCTACTCCAGCTGCCTGTTGACGTTGTGTTATATTTGTGGATTGAAAGTAGCTACCCGCCACGCTATTGCATCCAATGAAACCTGAGTAAGGAACTGCTCAGGTTGACCTCCATGATCCACGTCCTCGCTATGCAGGCCCACAAGCCTGCTCATGTGGCCAAATTGAGGTCACAGGTCCCATTTGCGCAATGACGGGTGATGATCGACAGCCGCACGCAGGGCGCAAGCTGGAAGGAAGAGGTATCTTAGTGGGTGATGTGCTGGTGATCCTCTCTACGCCACCTTCAGAACCCGTATGTTCCCTTGTTTGGCTGGCTTGAACGCGGTATGACACGAGCGACTGATATGTACGGACACCCACAGGTTGTAGGACGTTCGTGGATCTTGCGACACATTGTACAGAGTGCGTGTCATTGAGCCCCCATTGAACAGGCGAGTGCTCCAGCTCACAAAGCCACACCAACAGTGTGCACAGGCTCGAGGGTCAGGTGTCTTCCAATTTTTTATCGAGTTGTATGCTGAGTTGTATGGGCGCGTACACGATCCGAGGATCCACTGAATGCAAGCGAGAGCCACATTCTGATAAGGGTTCAAGATGATGTCTGCTTATCTATGGTGGTGATAGTCTGGGGTGCCTGCGAGTATCAGCCAAAGGTCTGGAAATGAAGATGAATCTATCGACTTCTGCAATCGTTCTCATCAAGTGAAGCCAGTCAAAGCAGCACTGTGGTGCTGGGCTTTGTCATAGTTGAGTAGGTAGACACTGGGCTTATTGATTGTAGCCACGCCTGTTGACCGTGTATCACGGGCAAAAGTTGAACTGATCAGATCGACAAATATCAATTGTCTTGCTCTTCATCACAGTATCCGATGTCACCATGGCTCAAAAGTCCTACCACTGCTCTCCAAAGATCTAAGACCAATGCATGGAGGAATACTTCAATCACAGTGGTTGGGTGGAGACGGCAGGATCGTGATGTGCCGGACGCCGTCAATTCCAAGCGTCGGGAAGTGATCGTACCGAGTGCCGGTAGATGGAGTGCCTTGACGTCAGTCTTGCTTTCACAAGCCGTTGGTCTATGGAGCGGGCCAGATCTGAGTTTCATCGAATTTTTTAGAGTGCATATACAGGACTCCCTGCCTGCTAGATTTTGGTGGGGTTAAAGGCGCTGAAATATTGGTGGCCTAGCCTCAGGGGATGTATTCCTAAACAACAAGCTCATTGAGACTGTATTGGAGGTCTTACTATCCGAGAGCTTGATCGTCTGACAGAAGAGTATTAGAAAGACACCAGCCGGCAGCTTATACTTGAAACAAACTCACTGTTCGATCATGCTCAGGAGGTGTCGTCTAACAGCTAACAGAAACCAGCGAATGAGATCTGCATAGTACCTTGACGGATAGCACCCCTGATATCGAAACACCATCGAGTTGGGCAAAGAATATGCTTATGCACAACATGCACGGCACTTCTTCACCGCATACGCCACATTGGCCTTTTGATGTGCTTTGCCGAGGTAAGGCATCGTTGGGAGATGTCATGATCCATCAGAAGAATCCCATAGGTACCCTGTTCTGGAACGCGGACGTTCCCGCAGAGACATCCCTGCTGAAAGTTTCAAAGCAACACAACTTGAAGCTGTTGTGCTGGCACCTAACGGCCCGAGTACAGTCGGCATTGCAGTGCGGTTGGAGCACTCAGAATGCCAATTTTAATCCTAGATTCCAATGTAATCCGAATGTCATGAGTCGTAATCCCCACCGAACCGGGGCCGTTACATATTTACCGTAACCTGCTCCTAGCATGTAACATCCATGATCAGACGCAGACGCTACTGGTTTGAATTTAAGCTAATACTCGACACATGTCTGTTGTGACGGGATGCACTGCTGATGCACAAGAAACTTTGCTGTATTGCTTCATTGGACGTTGGCTCGAATCATCGTACGATGTTCGAGCCGTGGTGAGCATATGAACCCGCAATTGTCAGAGGTGATAGGCATAGAGACCAGGAAATCCTCGCAATGGGAAGCAAAGGCCCGAAACGGGATATGGGTATGGGTACCTGCCCGCTTTCTTAGCACGAAGCGGAATGGCTCATTATATAACTCCGACGAATCAGAGACCAGTTCAGACATGCCTCGTTACCCAACGGACACCAGTTGGATGTAACTGTAAAGATATGAACAATCTTATGGCCAAGCGGGTCCGGATCTTGCACCCAAGAAGCCTAGCTATTGGCCATGGTGCTGAGAACTGGAGCTCAATCGTAATATACACATTACATCTGCCGAAGTTCAATTTCCACATGTTGCAACTGGGTAATCGGCTGAAGTCCAGACCACGGACCACCTGCAGATGGCGTGGGTACCTTTCGGAATAGATCGATCATGTTTCGTAGCGCAACGGTCTTGCTTTATCTGATAAAGATATAGGGTCCAGTAGGTTCGGTAGCCCTGACGCAATACAGGACCCACCTGTGAACTATCTAGGGTTGCTTCGACTGGGCATGTTCGAATATGGGTAGATCGAGCGGCTGGTATTTCCCGCGACCGCTATTTACGAAGAGGAAGCAGTCGCCCAAGCGTCATTATTATTTCCAGTGCTCAGTCTTTGCGATACACGTCAATACGCCGAGGTAGTTCATCGGACGACGCGCATAGTGTCAGACCAAGGTCGGTCAGTAACCCAATGAAAGATGTCTCTGGCCTGTAGACGAGCTGCTTCAGGTTCTCACGGAAATGTGGCGAATGATTTGGTCGGATAGCTTTCTCATAAGAATCCCAGGTTTGCAATTCGATGACCAGATAGCCACCAGAGCGGAGGCAATTTGCGCATTTCCTGAAGAAGTTCAACAAGCCCACATCGAGATGTTCCAGATGAATCCACTTTATCACGCTGAGGGCCAGGATCACATCGCATGGGCCAGAGATTGCCCGGTCAGCCGATGCAACCCAGTCTGCGGAGACAAACTGTACGCGAGGCCAGTCCGAAGCTGCTGGTGCGGGCGATGAGATGCGATAGACGTTGCTTTTCGGCTCAACGCGGTATCCATGAGTAAGGACGGCCGATAAAGGATAATAGTCCACAACGTGTCGTGAATCTTCGGTGGGAGGGCGAGCACGTGAAGAGCGTAGTGCCAGAAGTTTTTCGGCTTGGGCCACTAGCTTTGGGTCGATGTCAACGCCAGTGACCGACGTTGCATGAAAGTCGAAGGCTATAACATGGATCAATATGAGAATCTCGAAGGTATATTCGCTTAGGATGTGAGAAGCAGGGGGATCCTTCCACTTACCAAGCTGACACGCAACATTACCAGCGTTGCAGCCAACATCCAGGCAGGTCTTCGCGGTGAAGATCCCTGGCACTAGAGACGTGAGCAGGTTGAGGCGAGCATCCAGGACGTGCGTCGCTGATCCAGGAGCTCGTGATGGGCCAGTGTAGTCTAAATGATGGGCATAAGCATATGAGCAGGATGTAATGGCCGATAGTCCAGGATGTGATATACGATGCACACCAATCCAGGTAGAGGGGAGAAGTTACCGGTGTAGTTGCCCCAATTAGTGGCCATGGTGTTTGGTTCGAAGGTGCTAAGACGCAGATCGTGGCCAGGGATTTATTCGGTTGGCGTAGCAGGCTTGCGACCTGAGGCTTCACAATCTTCACAGTTGGGGATTGGGCGAGTTGCGGGCATAGACTATCTACCGTGTCTACAATCACGCAGCAGGTGTCTGAGACGGGCGGTGAAGATAAACGGTGACTGGCGGCTTCGCGTAAAGTAAAGCTGGCACAGCTGCCCCTCTGGGCAGAGGCAGGGCAGCCGTCAGGCCAGTAGTCGAGCCGGTGTTTAGCTAGTGCCAACCACACCCAATTTCAACGACGAGCAAGTGTGCACCTGAGCACGCAGGGTGATGCGTGTCTGCAAGAGAGGGTGCCGAAAGAGGAATGCAACCGCCCAGCGTCGCACAGAGCGGAGCAGAACTCGCCCAGGGTGCTGGTACCGCATTGAGGACCGCTTGCTGCTCGTATGTATTGCTCGTACAGCACCAGGGACCTGCTCAAAGCGGTCGCGACGATTGCACTCACACTCACTACGGTGCTGCACTAGCGTATTGGGGCAGGCCGTGAGGGCCAGGGTGATGTTCGGGCGAGCGTGTGGTGGTGCTACATTGCCTAGGGCTACAGTATACTGTACACACTCGACCGACCTCAGGGCAACGGAGGTCCCACAAGCCCAGCCCACATTCACATTTGCTGGGGTGGGACGGCAACAGTGCTTTTGAGGCTCGCATACTCAATAATAGGCTGAGTCTGACGAGGCACTCCTGGCTGCGGCAGACGGCGCGACTGGCCCAAGCCGCCCAGCTGTACTATGTATACGGTACATGGAAACGGCGCAAGGCTGTTTGCTTTTCCCGCCTGCACCGGTGTAGCGGCCGTAACCAAGCATAACCAGGCGATTCGTCTCGTCATGGTCATGGACATGGACCACGCAGTGACGCCAAGCTGCCAGCTGGGCTCGCTCGCCCTGCCAATGCTCCCGTCTGGCAGGCAGCATGCGACGGGTACAGTGGGTGCAGTGACTGCAGTGTGCAGTGTGCAACAGAGTGACCTTGACTTGTGCTCGATTGCATTGCTGGCGGCGACATGTCGCTGCAGCGCTCGCTACCAAGATCAACGCTATCCACCCGAGACAAGCGCACGCCACAAACGAGCCATCCGTCGCAAGCCAGAGTCCGGCATCCAGGTGAGGAAAGGTTGTCTCATGTCACTGCCTGTGGTGCATGAGACCGTTCTGCACGTCGCACAGATGCGTCCGGAAACCTGGGAGGCGGTTGGCATCCTGAGTGGCTCTCCCCGCCGAGCGAGGCCCCGTCCCATCGCGGCAGCAGGGAACGCTGGGGATCGGCCCACCGCGACTGGCTTTGTGGAGAGGCGACACGACCTACTGTCGCAGGGAAAACCGCCCGCCATTGGGCGAAATGCAATTGCGAGATCAGAATTCCTCAGAACTATCCAGGGCAGGGCCGCGGCGGCAGCCCATCCCCGGCGCCTTCGCCCTCGCCCTCGCCCTCACAGGCACTCACACCGACCACGCCCCTGCCCTGCTAAAGTAGAGTTAGACTAGAGTGCTGGCTCGAAATGGACGCCCACCGTGCCCTCATGCCAGCGGCCAGCCGTCCTCGCATGCTCTGGCTGGGCAGCCGCTTCGCGATGCTACCTCCGCTCACTTCAACGGTGACCATGGACCGAGTTACAGGCTAGTCTGGCATATTGCACCAAATTGGCTCCTACCAGGTTACAGTGTGCAACACGCAGCTGGCCATGATTCGAACAACAGCTCACTCGCGAAACATGGAGACGGCCGTTGTTTGTCTCTTTTATCCGGGTGCGAGCCTATTCGGTGACGCCCCACGAAAATACAGCAAAGCCAACGTGCATCCAGCTGTGGGCTAGAGACATCTCCCTCGCCCGTTGGACCACGAGAGGATTTGCTCGGAGCAATCAGAGCCCTCCGCGCTCCCAGCAGAGTCCACTTCTGCATGCAGGCCAGCGCTTTCGAGAGCAAGTGGGTGCTGCTGCGACACATGCAGCGACTAGCCTAGCATCACCCTGGACTTTTCATGAGCATCACAAAATCGCATCTTTGCACAAACAGCTCACAGCTGCGCCTTCCGGTGCATCAAACGCTATAGTCTACGTCAACCCAGCCTGCTCCACTCGCTCCTTCAGGAAAGTGTGATCCACATGCCGGGCTTACAGGTTCACCTATTGCTTTTTCCTTGCTAACGTCGTCGTTTACCTGGTCCATTTTATACTCCGAACCGGCGTTTCTGAACAATTGGCGTGAGGCTTGCCTATCGACAAGGTATGTTGCGGGTCACCCCCGTCCGCATCCTTTCTCGCTCCCGGGTGGCCGATGTCTTAGCATCGAGGCGCATCCACACAACGTCGCCGTGACCAAATTGAAGCATCTGGGCGGCGATCTGGCTGCTGGCGATCTAGAAACGTAGACAGTCGGCTATGAGAAGGCTCTGGTCTATAAACTTCTCGCGCCGCCACAGCTCAGGTAGTGTCCGCATTCCTGACGTTCTGTCCAACACATTGCACGACTCCCTGGCGCTCCCGAATTGTAAAGCAACCTCCGAACTGAACACAAGCGTACAGTAGTGGACCACCTAATTCGGCTCCGTGCATCGTGTCCTGGTCTGAGCAAATGATAATATACGCATGTCCCAACCACCACGTCCACCTTCTCCGCTGCCGTCTCTTCCCTCGTCCAACACCTCACCCTCAGCGCCAGACATGACAGAAACTCAAAAGCTTCCTGTCTTCCAACCGCCAGGGTTTCTGGATTTCAATCAGAGACGACTGCCTCCGCCTATACAGCTCAAGCAGCTAGAAATCCCACCCGACGCTGTGCCACGACGGGCGGACTACCATTATCGTTCATCCGTCGGCCAGTTACCGGCCATCCATCCAGGGCCAGCACAACGGCACGAGCATCATCAAGCACCTACAGCACACTACCGACCAGCAGCACCTCTTGAGAAACTTGTACATCACACCCATCCATACACGCCACCAAGGCCGGATGCACCTTACTCACCCCAGGCCTACGGACCATCAGTTTCTCCCCGTTCGCAGTATGACAACAGAGAAGCACGGAGGGTGAATGAGCAGCGCTACTCGTCCTATGACGAACCTCGGCATATATACCATGCACCGCCACATGACCAGCCATACCCGTCCCTTGCATCACCAGTCGAATCCTCGCAGCAAAGGCATTACGCCCCGCTCCCGTCGCCTGGATACACGCCCAGCTACGCTTCGAGTAGCACATTCCGTGGATCGGTTGGTTCCTATTCGCACTCGCAGCGAGGATCCGTAGCAGCTCCCTTGGGGTCGGTAGCTTACCCCGAACCCAACGCACCTGGTCCTCCACCTCGGAAAGAGGTTCGTGCGACCCCACTGCCTGGGTCCATACCGCAGCCTGTGTATAACGAGCAACTGTAAGCACGCCTACGCCTTGGTGCGGTGACATTAGCTGACACGATCAGAAATCTGAACTTTGAACTCCGCGTTCGACAACAGCCTGTCGCAGCAAGAGCATGTGGGTTTGGTGAACGTGATAGAAGGGTCATAGACCCCCCACCAATCATCCAGCTGCTCGTTACGGACCCCAAGACTGGTGTCGCCGAACAAGAAGAGCTTCGGTATTCGCTGAACGTGGTGCATTGCACGTTGTGGAATGCGGACGGGACCAACGAGGAGACAGCGCTCATACAGCCGGACCGTCGAACCACACGCAGACTCATGGGCCAGCTTGTAGCTTCGCCCTCGGTAGCCAAGGATGAACATGACAACGAAGGGTGCTTCTTTTGCTTTCCTGACTTGTCGTGCCGTACACATGGCAGGTACCGTCTTCGGTTCGTGCTGATGCGTATTGACCCCATGAACCTCCACGTGGGAGGGTCTTCGCCAATACTTACTGAGGTAATGAGCGATGTGTTTACGGTATACACAGCCAAAGACTTTCCTGGCATGCGTCCCAGCAGCGCACTTACCAGGGCTTTGAAGTTGCAGGGCTGCAACATCCAGGTCAAGAAAGGCAACGAGAAGGCCCTGGCTCGCAAACGCCTTACAGCAAGCCAGGAGCACGAGGACGACGAGGAGATGAAGCGGCGACGTAGGCTATGAGGTTTTCGCTGGAGGATGTAATTCTTTGGAGAGTTGTTAAGCGAGCAACTCTTTTCAGCACTGCGCGGGACAGTGGCAGTGTTGGCACCTGGAGCATTTTGTGCGGATACTGATTGGCATTTGATCTGACGACATGATGAAGGATGTATGATTGCTGGCAACTGCAGCGATGGATTTTCAGGATTCTCACTGGAGGACGTCCATGGAGAGTTCAGACGGCTGGACTGGGCTGGGGCGAAGCATTTGAAGTTAGCAGGCATTCATTGCGCACGATACCATTTGATAGCATGAGTTTTGCAGGCTATAGAATTGAGGCTGGCATCGAGGAGCTCACACATGACATGTCACGTCCAATGCAATGTGGAGAAGGGAGAAAGGTGGACGTTAGTCTTTTCCTTGCTCGGCTGAGTTGACTGGCGCCTCAGCTGGCGTCGTCCCAAGGTTGGCCGGCGAGATTGCCCCACTTTTGCGGGCGCGCCGCTACAAATTTCTTGTGACGCGCCGCGACGTGGAGATTTCTTCCTTCCCTTCCCCAAACCGTAACCAGGGCACCGAAAGCAATTATGAAATACGTGCTTGTGTCAGGTGGTGTGATCAGCGGCGTGGGGAAGGTAAGAGCGTAGAACTGGTAGCTTGAAGCGTAAGACTAATGCAGAAATGTAGGGCATTATAGGTAGGACTCGACTCGTCGCGGCGAAGGAGTGCGAAGGAGTAGCGATTTGCACGTGCAGACACAGACACTGACGTTGTGCTCGACAGCCTCTTCGACTGGGCTGCTGCTCAAGACGCTCGGCCTCAAGATAAGTCACTTGCCAGCACCGCCATGCAATGGAATGCAGTGCAACGCCGCGTGCAGGCTGTACTGACAAGCTGTGCACGTCTCCTCGATCAAGATCGACCCCTACCTCAATGTCGACGCGGGGACGATGAACCCCAAGGAGTAGGCACTGCTGCACTCTGGCTGGGCGGCATAGCATACTGAGCAGCGCACAGGCACGGCGAGGTCTTCGTCCTCTCTGACGGCGGCGAGGTCGACCTCGATCTCGGCAACTACGAGCGCTACCTGAACATCACCCTCACGCGCGACAACAACATCACCACGGGCAAGATCTACCAGCACGTCATCGAGCGCGAGCGCAAGGGCGACTACCTGGGCAAGACGGTCCAGGTCGTGCCGCACATCACCGACGCCATCCAGGAGTGGGTGCAGAAGGTCGCCCGCATTCCCGTCGACGACACCAACGAGGAGCCCGATGTGTGCATCATCGAGCTCGGTGGCACCGTCGGCGACATGGAGAGCATGCCGTTCGTCGAGGCCATGGCTCAGCTTAGAAGGCGCGCCGGCCGCGACAACTTCATGCAGATCCACGTCTCGTACGTGCCCATCATCCACGGCGAGCAGAAGACCAAGCCCACCCAGCACGCCATCAAGACGGTGCGCAGCAACGGCATGATCCCGGATCTGGTACGTATTTTACCTTTTTCTCGCACTACTATTGCCTACTGACTGATATCGACCAGATCGCCTGCCGCTGCGAGCGCGAACTCGAGCCGTCGGTCATCGAGAAGCTGGCCAACTTCTGCCAGGTCGAGCCTGAGCAAGTGGTCGTGGTCAAGGACATGCCTTCCATCTACCAGGTGCCCATGCTCCTGGAGCAGCAGAAGCTGGTGCCCCTCGTTCGCAAATTCCTTGCCCTGAACAGGGTCACCATCCCCCAGGCCATGACACAAAAGGGCGACAAGATCTGGACGCAATGGAAGACGCTGACAGGCAACGACACGCGCTTCCACGACCCTGTCACGGTCGCTCTCGTCGGTAAGTACGTCGAGCTCCAGGACTCGTACCTCTCGGTCGTCAAGTCGCTCGAGCACGCTGCCATGCGCTGCAAGCGCAAGCTCGACATCCGCTGGATCGACTCGGACCACCTCGAGCCCAAGATGCAGCAGGCAGACCCTGCCAAGTTCCACAACGCCTGGCACGAGATCGTCAAGGCGTCTGGCATCCTCGTCCCTGGTGGCTTCGGCTCCCGCGCCACAGAGGGCATGATTGCCGCTGCCACATGGGCGCGCGAGCACAAGAAGCCCTACCTCGGTGTGTGCCTGGGCATGCAGATCGCCGTCATCGAGTACGCCCGCAACGTCTGCGGCATCAAGGACGCCACGTCGGAGGAGTTCAACGGCGACGCCGCCAACAAGCTCATCATGTTCATGCCCGAGGTCGACAAGACCACCATGGGCGCCTCTATGCGCCTCGGCCTGCGCCCCACCCTCTTCCAGCCGGGCTCCGAGTGGTCCAAACTGCGCGCCCTGTACGCCGGCTCCGACCAGATCCTTGAGCGCCACAGGCACCGCTACGAGGTCAACCCCGACTACATCGGCAAGCTGGAGGAGGGCGGGCTGCACTTTGTCGGCAAAGACGAGGAGGGCGTGCGCATGGAGGTGGTCGAGATCAAGGACCACCCGTGGTTCGTCGGCGTCCAGTTCCATCCGGAGTACCTGTCGCGCGTCCTTGATCCCAGCCGTCCGTACCTGGGCTTCATCGCTGCGTCTGCGGGCATGCTGGATGAGATCACGCGCCAGTATCAGAGCGGAGCTGCCAACGGGCTTGCCGCCGAGGGTATTGCGAACGGCGTCGCTGGGCTGCAGGTCAACGGAGAGTTCTAGGCGGGTCGTCGTGGAGCTCCCGTATCTATCTACACGGAGCTTGGAGTTCATCGGACAGGGATTGGAAATGCATGTAAACCAACTTACAAAGTAAAGCTATACACTACAGCCTTGGGGATATATGTGTAATTGGACATTCGCGAAATCGTCAAGAAATGGATAGAACTGTTGCTTGTTACGAACGAACCCTGCGGCAGAACGGGCTACGCTCTCGCGCACATTTTTTTTTAACTAAGAGTCTGAAGCCATCCGCACCCCAACTTTCTTTCATTCGCTGGGGGGAAGGGGAAGGGGAAGGGGAGGGGGGTGATCCTTCTCCTCCAAACAGGCACAAAGAAAAAAAAGAGCGCGCGCTCATGCACTGTCTGTCTGTCTGTCTGTCTGTCTGTCGTCCACTTTGATTCCCTCCACACCCGAGCCAAAAATATACATATATATATATATATATATATTAAAAAAAAAGATGTTCTCGTGGTCCCCGGCCGATGGATGGACCCAAGGGCACAAAACCAGCAGAACCCGAATTGTCGCTTCTGTGGATCGAACACAGTACCTCCAGATGTAATGACCGAGAAGACGTTGACTTCAGTCTGGCGCTCTCCCAAGTGAGCTAAAGCGACTGCAACTAGACTAGATTGCGTGTTGTTTAGGAGATTTCGGTGATGGGGAAGGGTACTTATACCCGGGTAGCGATGGGAGGGGATGGGAAAGGGAAAGGGGAAGGGATGTGGGGGGGGGGGGATCTTTTTTGTTTTACTAACTTTAGGATTTTGTAGATTATGTAGTTTGGTCCGGTGTGGGCACGCGGGACGGGGGGGTAGCGGGGCGGGGATCGATGCGCGGGGGAGGGCGGGGGAGCGGAGGGGTGCGGGGGTGACATGGCTCCTACCCCCGTGCCTGTGTCGCCAATGACTGTTGTAACAGATCAAGTCAACAGAC
>KZ107846.1:104726-128211 GCA_002116315.1 Epicoccum nigrum | reverse complement strand
GAGTCGGGGGGGCGGCGAGGATACGGTGACGACCACACCACACCCTGTTTTTTAGACAAAGTTCGGAGGTTGAGCAGGCGGGGGATTGGGGGGGGGGGGGTGGGGGGGGGGGGGGGGGGGGAAGGGGGGGGGGGGGGGGGGGGGGGGGGGTTCTTTTTTTTTTGCTCTGCGGTGTGGAGACGAAGATTATGTATTGTGATCAGTGTGGAGACGCGGGACTGAGGGGGTAGCGGGGCGGGAATCGATGGCTGGGCGAGTGTGTGGAGGGCGAGGGTGACGAGGGTAGCTGTCGTTCATCCCTGTGCTGTATGTAGGAAGAAGGTGGGTAGGTAGGTAGGTAGGTAGGTAGGTAGGTAGGTAGGTAGGTAGGTAGGTAGGTAGGTAGGTAGGTAGGTAGGTAGGTAGGTAGGTAGGTAGGTGGGTAGGTAGGTCTAGCTCTTGTGCATAGTCGGTCCCCGCAAGATTCAAGGGGCTGGGCTACCCAACACGCACAAATATACACACACACACACATACACCCAGGGATATGCACCGATGGATTGACCTTCCCCTTACCGCCTCCGCCTCAGCCAGACCTTCAGGAACTCAATCTTGTCCCCGACATCCAACCCCACCCTCTTCACGCGCCCCAGCCTCGCCAGATCCTCCGCAACGCGGTCCAGCACCCGCTGCTCCTGCGCGCTGACCTCGCCATCCGCCTCCGCCTCCCCCTCCGTCTCGCCCGTGCTAACCTCCATGCCCAACACGTCCTGCGCCAGCGCGCCGTTGCGCATCTCGGCCGAGTCGAAGACGCCGCCGTCGTAGCCCGAGGCAGCCGCCTCGTCCACCCCGCGCTTCTTCGCCGGCGAGTCGATGCTCGCGCTGTTGTACACGCGCATCGCGACGCGCACGCGCATCTGGTGCGATGGCTTGGAGAGCAGGCGGTACAGCCAGCTCGCGTAGCCGCCGCTGACAGGCGTCGTGACGTCCTGGGGCGTGTATCTCAGATTGACAGGGTAGATTTTGGTGTCGCCGCTGGCGCTGAGCAGGCTGGGGCTCAGCGGGAGGATGCCGCGGCCGTTTGTGGTGGTGCACTCCGGGAAGACGCAGATGATGCTGTGGGGGTTTGCGGCGACGAGGGAGGCGAGAGTGACGAGTTTGGAGTCGTCCACGGGGAGGATGGAAGGGGGCGCGAAGGCGAGCAGGATGGCGCGCAGCAGGGTGATGCGCTCCACGCGGCGGGTGGTCGGGTGGGAGCGCGTGAAGATGGGCTGGAAGATGCCGGCGAGGTAGAGGGGGTCGAGCGGGGAGGTGAAGGAGGAGGCGATGATGGTGCCCGGGTGGGGGAGGTGCTGTTGGGCTGCGGAGAGTTTTCTGGACGAGCAGAGTTAGTTGGTTGCGAGCTGTGTGTAGTGACCTAGTGACCGAGTAACGTACCCGCGCTTGACGCCGTCCACCTGGAAGTCAACCCACCACACCCCCGTCGCGCCCAGCAGCGCCCACAGCACCGCGTACCTGACCGTGCCCCCGACGGGCAGCCACTCGAGGAGGCCGAAGGAGAGCACCGAGAGCGAGAGCACGAACGGCAGGCGCACCAGGAACAGGAACACGTGGACGGGCGCCCACGCGAGGCTCACGGGCGCGGGCGGGACGGGCAAGAAGGGGGCGATGGCGGTGCCTGCGTGGGGACAATCAGCTGAGCTGTTGCACTTTCTACGGAAGAGGAAGCGTACGCACCCTTGTCGCGAAATTGGCTGTATTTCTCCATGGCGACGTGTGCGTGTGAGTGCGAGTGCGAGGTGCGCTGCTACTGTTCCATGTAACTATTTCGTGGCGAGAAGATTGTGTGCAATCAGCAGCTGGGCGGTGGGCGAGGCAGACAGGCAGGCTTATATGGCCACAAAGGCGTGTGGACTCCAATGGCCTGATTCCGACTCTGACAGCTGCGGTCGTGGCAGGGCAGCGAGCTTGTCGTGTGGCTAGGGTACGTCTGTGTTTGGACCTTCGACGTGGGCATGGCAGATGAGTGGTTGCGCGGGCCTGTGGAGTCGGCGTCGGCATGTGAAGCCAAGAGTTCGGTACTACAAGAACACTCTCAAGCTCCAAAACAACGTCATTTCCAGCCGTGCCACACATACTCAAGCTTCACCAGTCAGGCCTTCATCTACGCCCTTTGAATTCACACACAGACATATACATCCACACACACTTACACACACTTACACATACACACATACACCCTCCCTATTACAATTCTTCCATTCTTTACCTTTCCTCGCCCAGTATCGCCTCGGGCCCAAGTATCGTCTCAATCTCAGACTCTCCCAGCATCGCCTCCGGCAGTTGGGGTCTTGCGACGGCCCAGCCCACGCCCACCATTCCCTCTACACTACATGCCCAAATTCACCCATGTTCAACATTCAACAACAAGAGATAACGAGGAAAATGCATTAATGCAGTGCAGCCCGCCGAAATGCTATACTAAAGGCAAGGAAAAGGGAAAAAAAATTGTAGGTAGGTACAAAGGAGATGGTATTCGACGCTCAAGCGCAAGGCGTGTTACATCGAGATTGGGGGTGCGGGTGCGGGTGCGGGGAGGGGGGGGGAGGGGTATGTATGAATAAAAGCCAGTATTAGTGTTATCTTTTTCCCCAAAACCTTCTCAGAATTCCCATTCCAACACCGGTTTGCCTGCTTTCAGATTTTGGCGTAAAAAGGGGGTATTGGAAACCGCTACGGACAAAAGCCTGGGACCTTGGTTCGTCTGGTGTGCCGTTGACGTGTCGAGACGACCACCCCACCACCGCCGTCCCACAGGCTGCGTCCGTACGCAGATTGCAAGGCTGATTACAAAGTACAAGCTTCGAATCGAAGACTCCGCGAAGATTATGTCAGACAATAAAACAGGGTATGCGCAAGGGGTATCCATCGTTCTCCGCTTACAAAGCAACATCGAGCACCAAGCTGACGTCGCTGACTTGGTTGCCAGCGAGGTCTTCAAGGACGGGTATCAGATCGAGGAGTTCGTTATCGTGGGCGTCAGAGAACCAGCTGCTGATCGGGACCGCGTGTTGCGGGTGGAAGATGTACGACGTGGGCGAGTTGTCGATAATAATGGTGTCCTTCAAGTCACGACCGATTTGCGAGAGATCCTGCATCGTGTCAGCACGGGAAGTGGTGACATGTTGGAGCGTGACCACATACCTTTACGTAATTGCCCTGGTGGTTATAACAACTTTCTCGGAAAAGTCGGTGGTGTACAACACCGTGGATATCAAGCTGGTCCAGAAGCGGGTCACCGTACTGTAACTATTAGCTTTTGCATGCAGAACGGGTGCACAAACTTACCTTGGAAACAGACGCAGTAAACACGACAACCTCATACAGCTCGCCAACCCTCTTCATGAACTGATCTACGCCTGGACGCTTGATAACGTATACATTGTGGTACTGGCCTTCGATCTCGACAGGAATGGTAAAGTCGGCCTGATGCAGTATCTACCAAGGTGTTAGTAAGCAGATCGCAATACGTCGATTGACCTGACATACCTTAAAGCTGCTGTGAACCAAAGTCTCATCAAGATCAAGCACCAAGCACTTCTTGCCCTTGAACCTGGGCTCGATAGGCCCAAGCAGGTATTTCTGAGGCTCCGAGACATCGGAAAGCTCCGAGGTCTGCTTCTGGATGGCGTGTTGTCTCTCGTCGAGGGGTGGCGGGGGAGGGAGATCAATTTTGGGGTGCTCAGGAGTTGCATGTGGGACAGCCTCGTCCTCGCCTTCCTGGTGAACATCGCGGATTGAGATGGGGACATCCTTCATCTCAATGTCAGCATCGAGTTGCTTTTGCTCTTCAGTTTGATCCTCAATGATTCTCTGCTGCTCTTCTGAAGGCCTGCTGGGGACGACAGGGGTAGCGCCAGGGGTAGGATTTTGGACGTTGATCGCGGGTTGGTCGGTCTGCAGAAGACCAGGCTGGACGGGGATCGTGGGCTGATGTGTCTCTGATGCTGGTTGCTTCTTAGACGAGGTTCGTTGTACGATCTGGGGATGGCTGTCTTGGGTTGACTTGGTGGGCTCGGCAGTACCGTCACCACCGGATCTGGATCTCCCAACAGGGCCCGAGCCGAACGATTCAGTAGGCACCTTCTCGTCAATTTGGTCCTTGGACTCGGCAGTGCTTGATTCAGCGGCGGCCACGGGGTATTGTTTTCTGGCGGGCGTGGACTGCGATGTACGGCCCTCTGGGATCTTTTCGGCCGGCTTGACATTCTCCAATGGTGTACCCTCTTCAGGGATGTCCTTTGGCGCGAAGCATGGCAGGCACGAAAGGAACCCTCCCGTCTTCCGAGCCTTGCTCCTTGTCGAGCCTTCGCGGTTGGCGGCGGGCGCGGCAGGCATGGGGGGCGCCTGGGCAGTCTTGTCGGGGTGGTTGGACGGCTGTCCAGAACGCTTGCTGCTCGCAGTGCTTGCTGCCCTGCGCTTGCCCATGAAGCTGCGCTTCGAATGTTTCGATCCCTGAACGCTCTCGGCGTCTGCTGCGGTGACTCCGCTCAGGCCGGTCCCTGAGGGGCTCTGTGCGTCGTTTGCGGCGGCAGGGACGTCGAGCAGGGGCTGCTTGCCTTCGGCGGCGGCGGAGGTCCGTTGAGAGACGATTGTGTGGGAGCCTGGCGTCAATGTCAGTGTCAGTGGTCTTCGTTGTGCGCGAGCATGCTGCCACGGCGCGGCGCAGCGGCATGCATGCATCCATCAGGGCGGCGACATGGACATACCGTCGCTGTTGGGCTGGGCAGCACCGAGGCCTGCGCCAGACGATGCGTTGGCGGCTGTCAAGGTCGGGTCGGAGCTCATAGCTGGGCAACGGAAGCCTCTACAGGCAATGCGCGGTCAGCTGCTGGGCGAGGGGGGGGGGAGCCGGCTAAGGGCAAGGGCGGCGGCGGCGGCGTCGTCGTCGGCGATGGGCGTGGTCGCGCGGGACGGTGACGTTGAACCTCGTGGGCGTGACCGTGGGTGGTAGCTGACGGGCTGTGGACCAGAGCTCTACGGGCTCTACGGGTCGCTTGTTCCGGATCGGGCAATTGGCAGGCACGCACGAGACGGCTCGCTCAGCTCGGCACAGCACAGCTGTCGGAAGGCGCACGAGATGGAATGAGCGGACGCGGCGTCGTCGCGATGGGGAGAGACGGTCGTCGAGGGAGCGGGAGCGCGCGAGGGAACGAGAGAGGCAGGCGGCGTAGGGAGCTACGAGGTCAGGATTGGGATCGGTGCTTAGGATGAGGCTGGTTCGCTAACGCGGGCGGAAATGAGACGCCGTCTTTCACCGTCATCAAGCGCCAATACTCCACTCAACGGATTGGATTGCTGTTCAGGCGTCGGCACGGGCGGCGTTCTCGTCCTCGTCCCCGTCCTCGAGCTGAGCTGCGGTGCGGATGCGATTGCGGGAGCGGCTCTCCGACTGACGAGGAGTGCGAGACTGAGACAGATGGCGCGAGACACGGCTGCTTTGCCCTGGCCTGGCAGCTGTCGTTCTGGGGCTGTGCCGCCGGCCACACAGCGACAGGGGCCTCTTTATGGAGTGCATGTCTGCGTCTCTCTAGCACCGAAGCGTGCTAGCCCGGCGGCCGCTCAGCAGGCGGCCCAGGCCCAAGACTCGCTCCTCATCCTGCTCTCCATCTGGTGGGTGCTGTGGGTTATTGCTGTCATGGATCCATCCAATAGTCTAGCGCGCCTGCCCTTCCCTTGTCCTTCAAGAAGGAGCCAAGGAGCCCGCTGCTTTTGCTCTGAGGGAATGTGCAATGTGCAGTGGAGAGCGGCAGCTTATGCTAGACTATGGTTGTTGTCGCGCTTCCTCTGAGCTTGCCTCTACGGCCTGCGAAACTCTGATCTCAATAAACCTCGAGCCCTGCATACACCGACCGACCTCCCGGTCGCCCTCAGCACTTCACCCGGCCGCATGGCCGAGCTAGCCTCGTAGCTAAGCGCCGTCGCACGGGGAAGCATCAAAGCTGCAGCCTATCGCGACCCATCTCAGCCGTGAGACGAAATCCACCTTTGCGCCGCAACCTCGATTTACTATGTACAATAAAAACCGCGAGCCTCTCAGCATTGGAGTAGACCTGCAGGCGTAGATAGAGTTCATTGAAGCTTTCCACTAACCAGCAGCCATCCCAGGGAGAGACGTGATGGCTTTTGGGTAGCTGGTAGCTAGTAGGAGCTTTCACATGCCGGAGATCTTGCGTTCCAGTGGCGAACGGAGTGCTGCATCCTAACGGCCCGTCGCACGTCGAGGTCATCTCGTGTCGATCTGCAGCCTCGCAGACATTCATTCCAATTCAAATCGTCACAAGACTGTAGTTGGAAGGGCTGAGGGTGTGCTGCTGTGAAGATCCAAGCTTAAAACCGCCTCAGATTGCGGGGTGGCGCTGGGCGGTTCCCGCATCTGCGCAGGCTACCCCGGGAGAAGAAGCAAATGCTTGCCGCGACCTTAGCAAACAGCAATTGGATGTTCAGTGACGGCACCTGAGACAAGCACCAAAACGGACCAGATAGGACAATTCCTGGAGTGCTTGCACCATTTCCTGGAAGGATACCTGATGGGTGACGGGCTGTTAGGCAGATGGAAGCCATTGACCGGTACGCGGGGTGCTGTGTTGTTTGTGCTTCCCAGTATCTGCACACTTCTGCTTGCTAGGTGAGAGAGGCGCCCACGGCTGAGTATGTGCACTCAGACTTCGTGAAGACTACTGGAGTCTGGCATGCATTGGAGTCTTCTCTACTGCTTGGACATGCAGAGGCCGTGTAGCCGTGTCGTATATACATTGGGAGACGAGATGTTCAGCACCCATCTAGGTGGTAGGCTCTTGGAAACATGTGCCTGCTCTATGTACATTGATTGAGATGCTACCATGTCTTCGTACACCCAGGCCAAAGACGAGATGGGTTGCGTTGACTGATATCCAACGCGTCAAACTTCACTTCACTTAGCAAAGCTGTCGCCCAGCATCGAGGGTACAAGTGGAGTGGGAGATGGTACAGACTTCCAGGCTCATTTGACCCAGACTTTACCGTGTACACAGTATACCGTGCCTGACGATCGTGGCGCAAGTGTCAGTGCGCATGAAAGGCATCACATCACCCCGCAGGGCTAGAGAGCTAAAGACCCAGAGACCCTTGCTCTGCTTAGCTCAAGCTAAGCTTTCCGCCGCTACGTAAGTTCTGCATTGTATCGCATTCGTAACATAGACATACGTCTTATCACGGCAGTAAGCAGTCAGTCTCTCGCAGTCGTACTTATTCTGTCTATCCGCTCCATCGAGCCTTCCTTGCCTCCACCATGGCCGAACCAAATGCTGCCCCGCACGCCGAAACCGACCCCGCCACGACTGGCATCGCTGCAAATCACGAAGACAAAGACGAGCACGATAAGCCTCGAGATAGCAAAGGTTGGGACGGAAAGCTGAGGGTCGACAAGCAGGTCGTGGTGAAGTACCCGGCAGATCCAAATGCAGAAGTGCAGAGCGATGCAGAAGAGTCAGAGGATGAAGGGCCGCCGCCTGATGAAATTCAGGCAGACGAAGATCTTCTCGACGACGTTCCGGACGATGAGGACGAGATCGAGCTGGTACATTGCAAGATTGGTGATATGTCAAAACTGAAATTAGAGAGGTTTAAGCAGATGAGGGTACCGTCAGACGCTCCATGGTCAGCTTGCATATGCTGACAGCCGTAGCGTCTCTGTTTGCGACAGAACCGTATTCAAACCATCGAGATACCGACCGACGCCGCCGCAACGTTGACCGAAATTGATCTCTACGATAACCTCATCTCGCATGTCAAGGGCTTCGACGCCTTCACAGAACTCACCTCGCTTGACCTTTCCTTCAACAAAATCAAACACATCAAGCGCTTAGACCACCTGAAGAAACTCAAAGACCTATACTTCGTGCAGAATAAGATCAGCACGATCGAAAATCTGGATGGCATGACCAACTTGCGACAGATCGAGCTAGGTGCAAACAGAGTGCGCGAGATTCAGAATCTAGAAACACTCACAAGTCTTGAGGAGCTGTGGCTGGGCAAGAACAAGATTACAGAGATCAAGGGTCTTGACACCCTGACGAACCTCAAGATCCTCTCCATCCAGTCGAACCGCTTGCGTACGATATCCGGGTTGGAGAAACTCGTCCACCTGGAGGAACTACACATCTCTCACAACCTGATTACCTCTTTGGATGGCTTGAAGCACAACACCAACTTGCAGGTCATAGACATCAGCTCCAACCCCATCGAGCATCTTTCGGGCTTGGAAACCCTCACACATCTGACGGAATTCTGGGCGTCGAACTGCAAACTGAGCAGCTTTGCCGAAGTCGAGAAGGAGCTCAAGGACAAGGAAGAGCTAGAGACGGTGTACTTTGAAGGCAACCCCCTCCAGAGAGCACAGCCGGCGTTGTACCGTAACAAGGTGCGGTTGGCTCTGCCGCAGATTAAACAGATTGACGCCAGTAAGTCACGAATATGTCGGTTAGCCAGCGCCGTCCCTAACGAGATACAGCATATGTTAGACAAGTGTAGCACACGTAGATGGGAACGAAGAAGTCTTGCAAGAGCTTATGCTCGAAGGCAATGAGCGCATAGAAGCAAGAGGAACAGGTGTTCGCCGGCAGATGATCGACTTGGTCAATCACGTTCAGGAGCATTTGTGTGGTTATCGAGAAGATGTAATTGCACGGAAGGATTCAGCATATGCGTACGCATATGCGTACGCATAGCATAGCATAGCATAGCATGGCGTTGGGACTGGGAGACTAGCATAGATGGCAAACATGGAAACTCTTGTTCAATGGATTTGGACGATGGGTGTGAAAGGTAATTTGCGTACCACAAAAAAGGACATTCATTAGTGCTTGCGGTGATTTATGCAGCAAGTGTTGGAACGAGCTTCCCTGCTATTCGCAGGTTGGATTGGTGACGATGACATGCGTTGATAGGCCCGGAGACAGTACTTAGTGCTAAGTGCACCCGAGCGACAGGGGTGGGTCTTGTTGTTTACAGCACTGTTTTGGCTTCGCATCTTGTTTCGCCGACAACCCAAGCGGGCCGCAACAGCCTTACACCCTCTGCAACCACGCGCCTGTGTTTTTGGCTGGGGCTAGCATAGCATGCCTGTGTCGCATTGTTCAATCATTTACTACTAAACCCCACCTCCAAGATATTGCGGACACAAGATGGAAGACACGGTATGATTTGCCATTTCGAGGATACGACACTCGATGCTCGTATAGGGTGGCTATACTGATACTGACAGTGCGTACAGGATGTCAAGAAGGCGTCGGCCCTCCCCAAGCCCGCCTCACGTCTTCCTCAGATGTCGTCACCGCCTCGCCCTCTTGCCGAGCTCCAGAGCGCCAGCATGAATGCGCGAAGCGGCATACCGCCGCCCATGGCGAGCGCAAAACACAAGCCCTCGAGCTGTAATTCGCTCTGTCCCATCAGACATGAGACGAACAGGTCACTGATACGTGCAGTACCCGAGCCAGCTACCAAAGTGCGACGGACCCTGGCCGAAAGGGCTGGCGACTTGGCCACGCGCAAACCCACCGCACCGCCGAGCACCCGACCGCTGTCCACCAGTGTTAAGAACACTGTGACGAGAAAGGAGCGCGGCTTCTCCGCCTCCACATCCACGTCTCGCGCCGGAGCACGGCCGGCCTCACGAAGCGCAACCGCATCCTCGTTCAGCGCGAGTATGGGCCCAGCCGCGGGCGCCAAACCAACAAGACCCCGATCAGCCTACGGGCAGTACACTGGTCCAGGTACCGGTACCGGCACCGGCACCCATGTACGCAGCAAGTCTCATCACTCGACCGCTCGTCCCGCTACTTCACTGTACCGCCGCAACGAGGAGGAAGACGACGAAGAAGAGAGAGGTGTGCAGCCATTTCTTATATCTACAAACCCGGGCGAGAGCTTCAAAGCTCCCCGGAAGACGCGTTCAGCCCATCAAGTTTCCCGCCCACACTCTGTCGGCATTCCAGTGCAGCCAGCGTATCCTCTTTGTCACGCACGATTGATTTCATCCCCTCCATACCGCCCCATCACACCAGTACATGAGGAGCCTGCCGATGCCGACTGTGAAGGCGTCTGCACAAGTCTGAAAGCGCTCACCCTGCGCGTCTCAGACGCAGACGTTCACAAGGTTGGCCTCGGACGTGGTATGCCCTGTCCCGACGAAGAGTCAAACCCATTTCTTCTGCCTCAACGTCCTTCGCGACTCCCCCAAGCGTCGCCTACTCGTCCCCCTCCTCCAGTTCAGACACCTTCTCGACCTACTTCTTCTACACCCCGCACTGCACGCAACAGGCGCTTTCTGAACAGATTCACTAATGATCAATGCCCAGACTTTTACGACGACCGCATGGAGCAGATGGAGCGGCAATTCTCCGCCTTTAAGGAGAAGATGGAGACAGATATGCAAAAGGCGACAGACCAGAAAGAAAGCATCCAGCAGCTGCAAGGTCGAGGTACGTCTGTTTTTTTGCCCACGGTATTGTGAGATGCAACAGCTGACATACTCTGCAGTCACGGAGCTCGAAGCCATCCGCGCTCGGCTGGAGAGTGTCAATCGAGACCTGGAGACCGACTTGAAAGACGCCAAAAGCTGCATGAAGAACATGGAGATGGAAATGGAGATGACCAAACGCAACAACGCTTTCGAGACGGACGATTTGAAGCGCAAGTACCGCAACGAGATTGAAGATCTCGAGGTCAAACACGAAAAGGCTGCTCATCGCTGGCAGTCCGACAAGGAAGCAGCGGAGGAAAAGGTCCGCAAGAACTTCGAGGCACAAATCGACAAGCTCCTGAAGGAGCACAAGGAACAACTGGATGAGCTAAACGCGCAACTCTCCAAGGAAACTGAGGCGGAGCGCAACCGACAATTGCAAAAGGAGCAGGAAGTCGAGGCCGAGTACGCTTCCAAGCTACGAGCTGCGAACATCGAAAATGATTCCAAGCAGCGCGAGCTGCAGCTTGTCCAAGGGGACCTGACCAATGTCAAGTCAGAGCTTGACCGCGAACGGGCCTTGAAAACAGCACTTCAGGGTCAGTTGACTGACGCAACGACCAAAAACCTTACACTTGAATCTACAAACACAGCCATGAAGGAGAAGATCAACTTCCTCGAGTCTGACAGTCAAGCACAGTCGTCAGCCTACAACGATCTTCACCGACGCATGCAAGAAGCCATTGAAGCCGCCGAGCAGGCACACGAAAAATTGCGACAGGAAGAGACACTCAGGCGGAAGCTGTTCAACCAGGTGCAGGAGCTGAAGGGCAACATCAGGGTCATGTGTCGTGTCCGACCAGCACACACAAATGAAGCGGACCCAGCTAAGATCTCGTTCCCTGATGCCGACACCGATAGCAAAGAGGTGGCTATTCAAGGACCTGAAAAAACCAGTGCGACAGGCAAGGATATCACTGCTGCTTACCAGTACTCATTCGACCGTGTCTTTGGCCCCAAGTCGCAGAACCTTGAAGTTTTCGATGAAATCAGTCAGCTCGTGCAGAGTGCCCTCGACGGCTACAACGTCTGCATCTTCTGCTATGGCCAAACCGGTTCTGGAAAAACATACACCATGTCCTCTGCGGATGGCATGATCCCCTTGGCCACAGCACAGATCTATGGAGAAGCTAAACGTCTCGAGGAGAAGGGCTGGCATTACAAGATCGAAGGATCGTTTATTGAAGTCTACAACGAAACCTACAACGACCTGCTTGGTCGCTCGGAGGACCTCGATAAGAAGAAGGTGGAAGTTCGGCACGATCCAGTGAAGAAGCAAACAAACCTCGAGAACACTGTCAGCATGGAGTTGGATGGACCGGACCGTGTCACTGAACTCCTGAAGACAGCTGACAAAAACCGAACGGTCGCTGCTACCAAGGCAAACATGCGCTCGTCGCGATCGCACTCCGTTTTCATTCTCAAGCTTGTGGGTACAAACGATATCACTGGCGAGAGGAGTGAGGGGACGCTCAACCTTGTCGATCTTGCTGGCTCTGAGCGTCTGGAGCATTCGAAGGTAGAGGGTGCACGCCTTAAGGAAACTCAGAACATCAACAAGAGTCTGAGCTGTCTTGGCGATGTCATAAACGCTCTTGGGTCGGCGAAGGAGGGGACACACATCCCGTACAGGAACTCAAAGGTCGGTGTCTGCATTGGATGTTTGCATCGAGTCAAAGCTAACTCAAACATAGTTGACCTACCTCCTGCAATACTCACTTGGCGGAAACTCCAAGACGCTCATGTTCGTCATGGTCAGCCCGCTGCAGGCGCATCTGCAGGAGACAGTCACCAGCCTCAAGTTTGCCACCAAGGTGCACAATACCCACATTGGCACCGCGAAGAAGCAGACCAAGTCCGCGTAGTTTGTGTTGATATAGGGAAGAGTTATATGGCTTGGTCGGAGTATGTACGTATTTCTTCTGCAGCGGCTTTTGAAGTGTTCGAGGTCGTCCTGCTATCATACATGTCATTTGCTTGGGGTTTGTCTTGTCTGGAGTTGGAGAAGGGCTTTGGTGGCCTATGGCCGGCTCGAACCGTCGGCGTTGAATGGATGTTCCTGGATAGATAGCAATGCATGATGATATCTACATGCTGTCCTTGCTCCTGTATGATGATTGAACAGATAGGGGATAGCAGGCCAGGAAGGTAGTAGGCAGCAGTAGGAGCAGAATCCTCTCTAGACGGATCCTGTGGTGAAACCCAGGGGTATTTTCGTATAGACGTGAACGATATGGCATGCTGTCTCTGTGCGAAGGGGTGGAATGTGAATGCACGACCGTCACCCAGACGGCGCTTGATCTTCACAAACGGACTCAATAAAATCCCTAACGTAGCACAAGGCGAGGCTCTGCAAAGATTCGCCCTTCCTCGCAACGAACCTTCTTGGACAATGTTCGCTATATTCGTGTTCTTAGCAGGACTCTACTTGAGCCTGACTGCGGCTCGACCTCACACCAGCGCATCAACGGCTGACCTCGTCCCTGGCGCAGTGCACACTCTAACGCCGCGCGTTTTGCTCCCCACAGCACCAGCGCCACTGCTCCCCCCCAGCACCGCCTCCCCTACTGTAACTAACCAATACATCATCCCCACCTCATACCTAACCCAAGTCCCGCCCAAGTGGCCGTACACAGCGTACGGTGTGGGCGAGAAGAAGGAGACGGCAACGTGGGGGCTGACGGATGGAGAGGGGAAGACGGTGGCGCTCGTGAAGCATAGTGTTTTGCGATATCCGCAGCCGAGGGAGGGAGAGAGGGATGTGCTGGAGGGGTGGCGGAGGACGTTTGCGGTGCCAAGGAAGACGGGGGTATAGGGGCTGGAGGTCTTCGGTCCAGTACGTTCATCAGTCTCTCGGGCCCATGGTTTTGTCGAATCCATTGGTGTTTTCTCAGCTTGTTTCTACTACCTGTCGCCAGCGCTCCGGTCCTCATCAACTCTTCTCGCACTTCCTTCTCCCATCTACGCCAGCGCTTCAGCCTCTCATGTCAGCTTCCACCTCTTCGCGAACTCGACGCCCTGTGCGAGTGTCCCCACCCTCGCATCTATCACGCACCCCTCCTTTTCGAACTTGACACACTCCTCATACAAGTCCGTCAGCGGGAGAGTAAACGTCTCAATGAATTCGCCCGGCTCCAGGTTTGGCTGTGGGTTCTGGTTCTCAGGCAGCGACATGTCCACCGTAACCTGTATCATCCTCAGGTTGGTATTGCAAAAGCCCGGATCTGGTCCTTGCATCAGCGAAGTCTCCTCTGACGAAACCCGAAACAGAGGTCAGCAAACCATTGAACATGATCGGACTGACTCCAAAACTCCCCTCCATGACCTCCCCCACGTACCCCGTCTCCTCCTTCAACTCGCGAAGCGCGCACTCGGCGGGCGTCTCGCCGGGATCCATCAGCCCGGCAGGAATCTCAATCACCACCGCATCGGCCGGCGCACGCCACTGCTTCTGCAGCACGATCCGCGGGGTCTCGTTGGGTTTGGCTGGGTCATTGAGGATGGCTGCCATGCCGATGGCGTCAATGTCGCAGCCCTTGGGGCGCGTGAGGCGCTCTGCGGATTCCCAGAGGCGCTCTTTGCCCTCTGGATCGCGGTAGGTGATGGACACGAGGGTCGCCCATTTGGCGTCTTTGTGGTCCTGAGGAGGGGTGAGTGGGTGGGTTGGGACATGGGGATAGGGACGGGGATGGGTTGTCTGACGAGAGGCTCTGTTTTGAGAACTTTGGAGGGGTTGGAGGAGGCTTTGCTTGGGGATGCCATTTTAGCTAACTGTCTTGTGAGGATTAGGGTTACTTCAGTATTGCTACTATTTGCGAGAACGGTGTATAACGGTCAAGTGGTGTGGCTTGCAATTATCCTCTTGAGGTCGATGACGACAAACATCACCGCGCTAGGATCACAAAGCCTCATTGATTTAGCTCTCCAAGATTCTTAACTGTACCTCTTCAATGCTCTCCTCGTGTTTACCCCTACCAGTCCGTTCAATTTTATTCTGATGAAGTGCAGTAGATTTAAGCGCTGCTGCGCGGTGTTGCTTTTACAGCCATGGCGTCGCGCAGGACCGTTGAGTCTCAGCCAGCCCTCGACAATGGCGACGGGAGCGAAGAGCGGGTCGAATAAACAGCCCGAGGCGGATCCCACAGGGCTGAGCGAGCGACAGTCGGTTCCAACGCCTGATCTTCTCCTTTCTCCACTTTCCGTTTGGCAGGCTCAACGATCCAATTCAATAGTCCCGCTGTGTCAACAGTCAGGCGGCCCGGCTTGCTTTTTAATACCGAAGGGGAAGAAATACGATGCAAATCACATTCGCAATTTCGCAGACAAAACCGTCAGCCTGCATGACGATGTTGAGATTTGACGCTCGTTCTGGCTCTCGGCAATCATCCGGCGCCGCAATACGAGGAGGCACTGCGCACCCCACGAAGCGCCCAAAGGCCACCAGCACCGAGCGGGCACTTGTGATGTTTTTCGAGTCCGGTATGCGCCAATGCGGACTCTCATTTACCGTACACAATCCAGATCCATCGGGGTTTACCATCAGATGACGATCGGCAGCGATTCGTGGAAGCGAACACTTACCACAAACGACAGTCGATGATAGATTCTTGGTGGAGAGCGTCGTTGGCGCACGCGTCGTTGGCGCACGCGTCGACTTTATCGATATTGAGGAAGCCCATGTTGTACAACTTCTGTAATGGGCTGCGTATTGCCCAAAGCGAGCCTCGCTCCGAAGACAATTGGTACGAATCCACTCCTCCACAGGCGGCAGAGTCAGACGATAATTCGTTGTTTCGACTGCACGGCAATGTGCCATATGAACTCTGGTGCGGCGCCTAACGTACTCCGTACTCCTGTCACAACCCTTTGCAGCAGGTGGCACAAAGCAGCACATGGCAACAGCCACTGGCCGCTATCTGTTTGATAAATGCCTTGTATGCTGTCACTTAGCGGGCAAGCGACTATTTTACAGCCGCACTGTCAGCACACCGCCGGCTTCGATGTCACGCTGCAAGGAAGAGATCCAGTGACCAGGATTGAAGTGCGGACTATCGTCGGCAACTGTGGCGATGGACTCCCATCGCCCCGTGGTGGATCCAGCGGTCTCAAAAAAAAGATGCAGCATTGACCGTTCTGTTGCTCGACATACTCGAGTGTGGATTTGCGATGTCTTTGTTTTCCCCTGCCAAGTACGCCAAGGCGCGAGAGTGTGCTGCCGACTGCCGCCAGTCTTGTTCTCGCCTCGCCTCCGCATAGCTTCAGGGGTACGGCTGGACAGACAACGAATCACAGCATACTGCGGCCTCACCCAGTCACCAGTGTTGCCAAACGCCTTGCTCGCCGCGCGAAGGTCATCGCTTCGAGTCGTTGGCTCTCTGGGAATCCAGTAATTAGCCTTAGCACTGTGGTCTTGTTTGCTACAACACATGAACCCACCCTCAGAGCGCGAGGAGCTGCTGCGAATCGCTGAGTCGTCAGATGGAAAAACTCGTATACACCCATGTCTTCACCATGGAGAGACGCCGCAACAGTTTGCAAGGCTGGTCTTCCTGAGACATGCAGCTGAACCCAGCTCAAAACGTTGCCATGACTAGACAAGTTAGACTACGCGAGCTGGACTGCCCTTTTAGTGGCCATCCACAGGGCAAGTCTCTTCTATTGGCTCCGCGTTTCACGTTCTGGAGCAGGGGTTCCGAGCCAGGTTGTCTTTCCACTTTTAGATCGTATTGAACCTGCCGACACCATTCGTATGGCGCCAGCAGGAAGGAGCCTGCAGTAGCTCACCTTTAACTCGAAGCTTTCGCACCTCTCTGTGGGTTCTTCCGGTTTCCAGGTGTTTACGCTCGCGTCCAAAGTCACTCTCTACCAGTGTGCATTAACCACACGTCCTTTCGTTCTGATATTCGTGCCTTCCGCTTTTGGATTTGCTCAGCATACTACGCCAAATATACCACCACGATCATTATTGCCTTCAAAGCATCGAGGACTTGTCTTATCGTATACCTCTAATCGCCAGTACCGGAGCGTTCTTGATTCTAACAAGGCGACTTGCGTTTCTATTCATCGTACCAATACAGCATTTGCTTCCATCTTCGTACAAACAGCACATAACTAAGCCATAATGTCGAACTGGTTTGGCGATCTACAGTTGGCGTACAAGTACATGTAAGCAACACACTTTGGTGGATTGAACAAGCAAAGTTACTGACATGCGTAGTGTCGTCTTCTTGTCTCTTCTCGTCTTGACAATACTCGCTGGATTCGTCAAAGTCTTCTTTGACCGCAGAAAGTAGGTTGATATTCCATGGGCAGGATTCCCCCAGACTTACGATTATCAGATTAAAGCAACATACCAAGAAGGACTTGGAGGCCGCTGCTGTCAAGGATGACACGGTAGAGCTCACGGCCAACCAACGCGAGAAGGATGAGGGTGATCTTTTCGGTATCCGCGCCATCGAGGCCGGTTTCTACGCTGGCGTTGCACAGTCGCGCCCAACTTCAAGAGCTGGATCAAGAGCTGGATCGATCGCCGGCCACCCGAATTTGAGCACGTCTACCCTTGTCGCCAACCCCAACTCGCCTCTGCTGAAGCCGCATTCGAATGGAGGAAGCATGGTCAGCTTGCCGTTGGCTGGGAAGAACGGCAATCGCGATTCAGAGACTCTCCCAGACCGTAGGCCATCCCCTCCTAACATGAAATTGCGACCGTCCGAGGCTGAACTGAACGGAAGGCATAACCCTTACGACCCCGCAGTAGACATGTCTCTTGAAGTCCCTGCTTCTCCCGGTTTCCGCACCCAGCGTACTACCTTCGGCGGGTCCGACAGTGACAGCGACGGCGCTCTTTCTCCCCGTTCCTTGTCGCCATCGGCTGATTTCAACGCGCAAACATATAAGCCATTGCCATCAATTGCCATGCCTGACGCCCTCCGCGTTTCTTACCATACTGGCGATGGTGTCTCCAGTTCACAGGCAGCATCCTTCAATGATCCCTCTCCCGGCCCATCACCTACACCCCCTTCTCCCGGTCACGCACCCACAACTCGTCTCCCCACACTGCCCGCATCGGCCATGAGCAACACACCCGCCATCCGCGTGGAAGAGCCGGGTAGGTCAACATTTTCTTGATTTGTCTTGTTTTTGTGTATTTTAGCGAGCAATACACATACCTTGGATACCCAGTTCCTGACAGTTTTTCGAAGACTCTGAGCACAAGAACTCCTCTCTACCCCAGGCGGCGACATCTTCGTCGCACCAGCGTGACGCCAGCGACGCCAGCAGCGTGTACAGCCAGAACAGACATAGCGCGTACCAATCGTACCAGCAATATCAATCGCTCGACCGTTCCAACTCCAGCGCTTCCGTCAAGCCGCCGCGAGCTCCCAGCCACCTGCTTGAGTTGCCAGACGGTGCAGTCAAGGAGGCACGTCTGAGCGAGTTCTACGACGCGTACTACCGCCAGAGCCAGATGTTCGGCAGCGACGCGAAACCGTACCAAGTCGATCGCCAGTCGACCATCATGGAGGTTGACTCGCCGCTGCCAGGCAAGACGTTTGGCAACGCCATGTAAGCGGACAGACGGCAGCGGTTTCACTTCTCGTATATGATTTCAGCAGCATTGCACAGCGACTGGCGTCTGCTTTTCGATTCTCGACAAGGGCATGGCATTCTACAGGGATGGAGGCGGGTAAAAGGATTGGACGGGATTCATGATGTGGACGCGCGATTGCGCCACGAACGATTGGGACCCGGGACTGGCACGGGAGCCAAAGACGGTTTACTACGAGGATACCACGATGATTTGCAAACGGGCACATTCTCACTGTCGCTACATTATAGACTCTTTCTTTTTAATGTTTATATTTACTTGCACGCCCATTGGCTGCTGTTGACATGTCGGCTGGCCACCCATGCAAAAACACTGCGTCTGTCACATGAAAGATTGTGGTGTGCTGCGAGTCGTGCTCCTCGGTCTTGAGTGCTTGAGTGGCAGCGAAGATGTACTCCAACAGAGAGAGGATCTTCGCAGCTACACAGTAGATGGGTGAATCATTGGCTAGGCAGGAAAGCACAGCAACTGCAGATGATGGTACGACACTGATCGTCTTTCTATGAGATGAGGTTCACGCCACTAATGGGTGTGTTGAGGTTCTGCCAGGGGCTTGCGGGCTGGGCAACTTTCGCTGGGGGCGGTGAGTGCGATTTCCCCGTGGATGACAATGGTTTAAGATCGCGTGGTCGCCACCAGCCCGGCGCTGGGCAATTGGACCCTGGCTGCTGCTGCTGGCTGGTTGACATTGACGTTTTGACGCAAGACTCGTTGCCTGGTTCCAGCAATTGTTACCTGTTCATCTGCACTCCACCTGCACACCGCTACAACAAGATCCTTGCGATTGTCCATTCCATCGCTACGACAACCCCAACTCGACATACATAGTATTGCCGCGACCTCAGGCTCCCACCAGCCGCACCTCGCATCCGAACCGCCTCACCTGCTTCGCGCATTACAGAGACGATTGGGTCCTTCAACAGGCCCACGCCAAAAAAAGAAAAGGAGAAAAAAGAAAACCGCTCGCCATGTCGATGCTCACTATGTTCTCGAACAAAATCATGACGCTGCCGCCGGGCGTGCACGCAGCGCCCTCGCAGCTGCGGGCCCGCGGCGCCTCGATCAACGACACGCCGGCCGCGGGCACGTACACGGACGACATGCGCGAGGAGCGGCGGCGCGTGCACCACGAGGCGGAGGTTGTGATTGTCGGCGCGGGGATCCTGGGGTGTGCGGCGGCGGTCGCGTTTGGCAAGCAGGGGCGCAGCGTCATCTTGCTGGAGAAGAGCCTCAAAGAGCCGGATAGGATTGTGGGAGAGCTGCTGCAGCCCGGCGGGGTCAATGCGCTGCGGCAGTTGGGCATGGAGGACTGCCTCGAGGGCATCGATGCGATCCCCTGCTACGGCTACCAGGTCTCCTACCACAACGAGCCCGTCCACATCCCCTACCCCGACAACCTGATCGCCATCACCGACAAGGAGAAGCCGTCCAAGAAGCCCGAGGGCCGCTCGTTCCACCACGGCAAGTTCATCTCCAAGCTGCGCGCCGCCGCCAAAGCTGCCCCCAACGTCACCGTCGTCGAGAGCACCGTCACCGACATTGTCAAGAACGGACACACGGGCCAGGTGCTGGGCGTCGAGTGCCAGACCAAGGGCGAGAGGGACTACTACTTCGGCGCCGTCACCCTCGTCGCCGACGGCTACGCCTCCAAGTTCCGCAAGGAGTACGTCCCCAACCAGCCGCAGGTGCGCAGCAAGTTCTGGGGCCTCGAGATGATCGACGCCGAGCTGCCCATGCCCTATCACGGCCACGTCATCCTCACCGACGCGCCCCCGATCCTCATCTACCAGATCGGCACCCACGAGACGCGCATCCTGGTCGACATCCCGGAGGGCCTGCCCAGCGCCTCCGTCGCGGCCGGCGGCGTCAAGAACCACATGCTCAACGTGGTGGTGCCCAACCTGCCGGCGTGCACGCGGCCGGCCTTCATCCGCGCCGTCGAGGCCGGCAAGCTGCGCTCCATGCCCAACTCGTTCCTGCCGCCTTGCACCCAGCAGACGCGCGGGCTGATCCTGCTCGGCGACGCGATGAACATGCGCCACCCGCTGACGGGCGGCGGCATGACGGTCGCCTTCAACGACGTGGTGACGCTCTCCACGCTCCTCGCCCCTTCCCGCGTCCCCTCCCTCGAGGACTCGGACGCCGTCCTCGCCGCCCTGCGCACCTTCCACTGGCGCCGCAAGCACCGCGGCGGCTCCTCCGTCATCAACATCCTCGCCATGGCCCTGTACGCCCTCTTCGCCGCAAACAGCACGCACCTCACCTCCCTCAAGAACGGCTGCTTCCGCTACTTCCAGCGAGGCGGCCGCTCCGTCGCCGAGCCCGCGGGCCTGCTCAGCGGCCTCATCCGCAACCCGGCCGTGCTGGTTTATCACTTCTTCAGCGTCGCGCTGTACGCTGTCTACTGCCGCGCCCAAGAGGTGCCGGCGTGGAAGGTGCCGTATGTCTTGTTCGTGGAGAGCGTTCTGATCGTCTATACGGCTGCTATGGTCATTGGGCCGTACATTCTGTCCGAGATGAGGGGGTGAGTACAAGAAAAGAAGGTTCGAGGGGATGTATATAGATGGGATGAATGGGTGGATGATGAGATGAGATGGGGGGTTTTCATGTCCATACGTTTCCGCTATGTTTCGGCTAGCGCTTTTCACGATTGTTCTGCATGGCTTTTCAGGCCCTTTGGGCAAGCATGGGATGGCGTTTTTCTCATTTTCTGGGGGGGGGGGGGCGTGGCGTGAAGAGGAGCTGAGATGAACCCGTGGTGCAAGGACTCGCTCTGTCTGCACGAATGCGGTTCTTCCACGTGCCCTCGGATTCGGATTGAGATTGAGATTGAGGGTTTCACAGCCAATGTGGCATGTTCATTTTATTGTAGAACTGAGGTAATACATAACATACATAGTAATACTACGGATAATTCACATATGAGGCTGGGCTTGGCTTGGCTTGGCTGGGCTGGGCTTTGATGGGAATAAGGATTTCTCTGTACTGGGGGGTATTTATTGTCTTGTCTAATGAATGGGTTCACTACAAGGTGGGAAGGAGAGTAAAGGGATGTAAAGAGGCTGTTGTAGAGAACCTGGAAGGGAGGGAGTCTGTGAACGAACTGACGTCTTTCGGCACCGAGGCCTTGGCCATGCATGTGCGGAGAGGCCGCTCTGCACTTGTATCCCAAGTGGTTCACGCAGAGCAGCTGCACGCGATCGAGTCCGCAATAATGTCATCTCCACACGACCAAAGTCCGAAGGAGGCCTTCTCCGATACAAGTTCGATATCTTGGCGATGCAGTCGACCAGTGAGTGCGGTCAGGCCTTGTCGACTGTGGGGCTCGGTGACGCTAATGACCATCTGATAACGGCTCAGGAAAAATCTGATAACCTCGACCCTGCTGTGCACCAATCGCATCTCCAGCTCACGACGCCGTACCGTCAAACAGCCAAGTGGATGTCAGAGTTGCCGGAGCACAACTTGTGGGCTGATGATTTCCAAACAGCCAGTGACCGATACCGGTCCAAGGCGGTCTGCGCGCTGCTTGCGCGATAAAACGCCGAGAGGGCCCGGCGTGTGATCTTATCAGATCATCTCCCGCAGCCTCCCTACATGCCATCTTCCCTCCTCCCTCGTCTTATCAGATCAAATTTTTACGCTACAATGAGAATGCCAAACCTCACAGATGCTCCCGGCGGCATGTCCCTGTCGTCGCCTCACCGCATCCTCGTTGTTGGCTGTGCGTACGGCGGCATTGCAGCCACTGTTAACCTCCTCGAGCTGGCCAACGGCAAGGCGAGACAGCCCATCTACCCGGGACCGGACTTCAAGGGAGCAAAGAGCAGGCGCGGCGTCGAAGTCACTGTTATCGATGAGCGCGATGGTTACTGTGCGTCATTAATTTCCCTGTTGGCCCCACTAGCCGAGGCTTCGAATCGGCCTTGTCGTCGAGCGAGCATGTCCTTTTCTGCAGCAGATCTCGTACTGACAGGCGTATTTTGCAGTCCACGCAGTTGGAGCTCCGCTCGCCCATGTGGCATCCGACTACACAAGTCACATGTGGAAGCGCTTCTCGCATCTGAATGAGTTGAAGCAGCACAACTTGACCTTCAAGCATGGCTCGGTTAAGAGCATCAATCCTGAAGCCAAGGTTGCGGAATGGTCGGATCGCAGCGGTAGGACTCAGCAGCAAGCGTATGACTACCTCGTCGTGGCCACGGGGCTGAAGAGGCATTGGCCTGCCGTACCAAAGTCAGGCAGCTACGAAGAGTACCTGAGAGACGGAAAGGCGTTTATCGAGAAGATCACTGGTGGTGACGAGTCGAAACACCAAGGGCGGCGGGTCGTCGTCGTCGGCGCTGGCGCTGTCGGTATCGAGTTCGCTGCCGAGATCAAGCAGTATTACCCCAAGATTAGCGTCACACTCATACACTCTCGCGACCAGGTGCTATCATCAGAACCCTTACCCGCAGAGCTGAAGGACCGCGTGGGGACCATGCTGAAGGAGGAGGGCGTCGACGTGGTCCTCGGCAACCGAGCCTCGATCGAAGAACAATCGAACGGCAAGTTCCAAGTCACGCTCGCGAACGGCTCGAAGCTCACCGCAGACTTTGTCATCGACTCGACACGCAAAGGCTCGCCCACCACGCACATCCTGCCGGACGCGTGCCTGAACCCCGACAGGGAGATCCTGGTGCGCAACAGCCTCATGTTCCAGCCGACCATCCCCAACCACACCCACCACTTTGGCGTCGGCGACGTCATCCAGTGGACGGGCATCAAGCGCGCCGGCAGCGCCACCGTCATGGGCCAAGCCGCAGCAACCAACATCTACGCCTCCCTCCTCAACTCGGAGCTGCCCGAGACGGCCCCCGCGTCCGCCCGCCACCCCCACACCGAGCTCCCCTCGTGGGACCCCGTCATCGGCATCGCCGTCGGCAAGCAGTGCCTGACGTACGACCCCAAGAACGGCATCAAGTACGGCGTCGACGTGATGCAGAGTTACTTCGGCAACGATCTGGGGTGGTCCGCGAGCTTGAAGTACATGGGCTTGACGGATAGGGTTGATCCGGTGGAGGTGGCGGTTGAGGAGCCTGAGGGGGCGAGGATGACCGAGGTTGGGGTTCAGCCTGTTGGTATTGCGGCGTAGATTGTTGCTTGGGAGGAGGAGGAGGAGGAGGCGGAGGAGGAGGAGGAGGTGATGGTGGTGGCGGAGGAGGAGGAGGAGGTGATGGTGGTGGCGGAGGAGGAGGCGGAGACGCTGCTCGAGACGACAGTCACAGACATCATGATAGACGTGAAGATTGGCCGCAAGAACAACACGAACCAGACTACACAGACGACGATGATGG
>KZ107846.1:0-104716 GCA_002116315.1 Epicoccum nigrum | reverse complement strand
GAGGAGGAGGAGGAGGAGGAGGAGGAGGAGGAGGAGGAGGAGGAGAAGGAGGTTGCGGTGGTGTTATAACACCATCTTGTTCATAGCGTTTTTTCTTCTTCTTCTTTGGGGGCGAAATTAAAGGGATTTAATGTGCCATTAGTCACATCGAGAGCATATTCTGGAGGAAAACAGTCTTTGGTGTTCCCTTATATTCCGACCAGACAATATGGTACACGTACAATAATAAGCTTGCGTGCATTCTCAGCAACGATTACGGTGCTTTTCAAGGTTCTTTTTGTCGGGGATGGTGGGTGGGAGAGGGCCGCCGAAGGCCTGGCTGGGCTGGTACTATGAGGGTTTGTTTGAGGGATGAAAGTGGTTAGGGATGGGAGGGTGGAGAGGGGTGGGATTCTATGCGAGTGAGGGAGTAGGAAGCTGTTGGGTAGGGTCATACAGGGTTGCGGCGGGGGTAACGGCATACAATGACTTCGACAGTGCGCACTGTGTGATTCAAGTCCTCTCTCGAGCTGGGGGGTAAAAGGCATGTAAAAGATGTGCTAATCAGGCCTGGAGTACTCTGATCGAGACGCTGGCTTGCAGGGTGCTCGGCGGTCGAGGTGCTGTAGTTCTGGTCTCAGCTAAGTTGGCTGAAGTACAGCGAAGATTCACAGACGCCCACGAAAGGTCGACCTGATACATTGACCTTCTTCGCTCTCACTTTACAATTTTGAGACTCGGTACGTCTGACGGTCTTAGAAAGATCGAGCCCGCCTAGCGCCCAGCGAGTTAGTTGGGGTCTGTTACACAAGAGAGAGTCAGGCTCCTCCGAGACAGGAGTACCTATAAACTTTCCTGATATGCCTCCCTAGTTGTGCATGGGAGATGTTTTCCTCAGAGACAAGGTGGAAGTCGGCTCCCTGCATCACAATCTAGATCGCGTGACGTGCTTCACGCCCCCCGGCCTGTGCGGCGGTGCCCCTCACGTAACCGTGCAGTGCAGCACACGTCGACATGCTGCAGGCCCCCGGGTGCTTTCACATTTGCGCTGTCTCACCGGAGTCTGCGAAGGCAATGCGAGCAGGCCCGGACGCACACTGGTGCTGAGCTGGCAACTCATGACATGACGCCCGCTCCAGCTGAAGCCGCCAAGCGCTCGAGTCGCTGACTACCGTAACTACGCAACGGCAACGGCAACGGCAACGGCAACGGCAACGCGCTGCTGAGCTCGTCACCGCCTACCAGAGGACTCGCATACAGTGCCCTGGACCTAGGCGCCGCGAACGTCGCGTCGCAATGGCTGAAGGAGAGAGTGGAAGCGGCGTGCAGGGCGATCTGGAGAAGGAATTGACATGTTCGGTGAGTCGAGTCCTTTTCTCGAGATGGTGTTGCGCCGGAGGAGGCGGGGACATGCGACAGGCGGAGCGTCACTTTCGCAGGAAGGCACGAAGGGACGAAGGGACGAAGGATGCATTGCTGCAAAGAAGAAGGAGCGATATGAGACATGCGACATGCGACATGCGCCTGGGGAGTCTGTTGCTATAGCCGTTGTCTCTGCTGGAGCAAGCTGGAGCGAGTGCATCTGCCAATGCTAATGCTAATGCCACCCAGATCTGCACCGATCTCCTCTACCAGCCCCTCACGCTGCTTGATTGCCTGCACACCTTCTGCGGCGCTTGTCTAAAGGAATGGTTTGCTTTCCAAGCATCCGCAGCAACATCGATCCACCCGTACACCTGTCCCTCATGCCGCGCCTCTGTGCGCTCTACCCAGCCGAATGCGACCGTCACTACACTGCTCGACATTTTCCTAAAGGCGAACCCTGGGAGAGGAAAGAACGACGAAGAGAAGAGGGCTGACAAGGAGAAGTACAGACCTGGCGACAATGTGTTGCCCAGACTGCGGCGAAGGGGTGGACCGGAAGATGAGGATGAACGTAGAGTTCTTGAAGATGTGCAGCGGCTCAGCTTGAGAGAGGTCGGCATACCAAGCAGCAGCAGCAATAGTCTTGAGCCACCAAGAGAAAGGAGGAGGCACGAGCGAAGCCGTGAAGGCAGTAGGGAGTCTAGGAGAAGTCGCGATGACAGACGGGCGACAACAACAAGCCGCAACAATTCGCCAAGAAGGGCTGTTGTGCCGCCCAGCAGAACCATTGAGCACCAGGCCAGTCTTCGGTCGCTGCTCAGTGCTTCCGACCTCGGCGCAGATGATGTGGACGAGGATCTTGTGAGGCACGTGCTTGAGGAGCTGCTCGCTGACGGCGTGGATTTGAACGACATCGGCACGACGCAAGAGGAGGAGATTACAGAGAAGATTGCTGAAGCTGTGCGCAGGCGGCAAGCCGATAGGCAAGCGGAACGACAGCGCGAGAGGCGCGAGAGGCGAGAAAGGCTGGCGAGGGACGGCTTGATGAGTACATCCCAGACATCGTTACCGCAGCCGCTGCGCAGTGCACCGCTGCGTGACGAAGAGAGCTCGCGAAGGCGGGCGCACGGGCGATCAGAAAGCAGGACATCAACACCACAGAATGGCACCCGACACGGGCCACCGATATCGCGCCCCGGTTTGATCGATGCTGCCAACGACGGCAGCCGGCACCATAGACGCTCTTCGAGCCAGGGCAGCTCCAGATCCGCGAGACGAGCCGAGCGGCCAGCACCTATTTCTGTATCGTCGTCAGCAAGACAGAGCAGTAGTGGGCAGGAGCAAGCCTACGCATCTGACAGTGCGCCGGCGCCGGCGCCGCGACGTCGCCAGTCTGACAATCAGCAGGTCAGCAATGTCGAGGCACGACAGCACTTTCGACGTAGTATCTATGATGGTATGGCTGCTGCAAGCCCTGTGTCGCCCCTGACGGCTGGCTTCAACATACCCACCAATGGCAGTCCCACAAGCGCCGTGGCCACAGTTGCTTCGCCGCTCCACTCATCTCCATCCAACACACCGTTAGGGGCGCCCATCCGTGTCCCGTCGTTACGTCGGACCACAGAGCCTGCAGGTGGTCGTCAGCCCCGGCTTTCTCTTACAGGCACTCCGCCGTTGATATCACCACCTCCGATCCTGCGTTCGACCACCGACCCGAACGCAAACGCAAACGCAAACGCAAACGAATCTCGCTCACGGCGAGCTTCCGCTTCAGCAGCACCGCCGCTCTATACCGAGCCGCACGTGTCGTGCAATTCGTGTTCCAAGGATCATATCGAATATGAGTTGCATTACAACTGTCCGAGATGCGATGACGGTAACTACAACATCTGTCTGCGCTGCTTCCGCTTTGGCAAAGGCTGTCGGCATTGGTTCGGGTTTGGTTGGGCGGCTTGGCTACGCTACGAACGACAGACGCCTCAAGGCGGCTATCCGCCAGATACTGAGCATCCTCACGTGCTTACTGGACAACGGTACCGCAGGTCGCTCGCTCTGCTGGTTGAATCATCAACGCCTCCGCATGCGCTCATGAGCGAACACAACCCAGAGGAAAGGAAGGAAGTCGGAGTCTTTTGCGATATCTGTAAAGCATTTGCGAATGCATGCTACTGGAAGTGCGACTATTGCAATGAAGGCGAGTGGGGTTACTGCAATGACTGCGTCAATCAGGGCCGTCATTGCACCCACCCTCTCCTGCCTGTCGCGCACAAAACAGAAGCGGACGCAGCAGACAGTGCAGAAGCCTCAGCGCCCTCGACACCCCATGACAATAGCGATACTCTGGCGCCGCCGGACCACGACCAGGACGCCACAGCACCCCCTCTGACGCCCAAGACTGCCTCGCTGATGCGCGGCCCCATCCTCTTCACCATTGCGAATTTCACTTTCCGGCCGCTGACATTCACAACCCTATGCAACATCTGCAGATACCCAATCCCGCCTTCGAACACTCGCTACCACTGCCTGAAGTGCAACGCCGGCGACTACGACGTCTGCATGGCGTGCTACCACAAGCTGGTGGTGTCGAACCGCATCAGCAAGGAGAACGGCGTCAACGGCTGGCGCAAATGCTTCCGCGGGCACCGCATGGTCATCGTCGGCTTCGAGGACCGCGACGGCGGCCAGCTGCGCATCGTCGTGCGCGACCTCGTCGGCGGCTGGGCGCTCAAGGACAGCAATGACGAACAGCCGCGCTCCCCAACGTCGTCGTCCTCCAGCAGAGCGCCGCAGCGCATCCCCCCCGATGGGGGCACGGGCCTCAAGCTGCAGGCCCGCTGGGCGTACTGGCCCGAGGACGGGGTCAGGGATGAGCTTGCGTTTCCTAAGATTGCCGAGGTTAGGGAGGCGGCCGATGTCAATGGGGAGTGGTACTGGGGCGTGTATTGTGGGATGATGGGGTTGTTTCCTGCTAGTCATGTTGGTGGGCGGTAGGAGGGAGGGAGGGGGTTTAATGCGCGAATGTCGTTACGAAGAATGATGGTACGAATGAATGTAGCAATATCTCGAGGTCCCGTCGCTTTTGTCTCGCGCCCGTGTGGAAGCGCGATGGGCATCGTTGCTCGCTTACGGTACATATCGCTTCCAACCTCCACCGCGCGGTGGAACAAAATCAGGGTAGGGTTTACCAGCGTTCTTGCAAGATGGAGCACACGCAAATCCCACCCACCTACATGTTGCCAATCTCGCCCTGCCATCGAGAGAAACTTACACCCAAGCACCCCCTCCTTGTCCCCCACCTCCCTGGCCTTTCTCCATCAATGACTTCCGTCATCGTCTCTGTCTCTCTCACATTGCGACTCTGGGCTGAGGACTTCTTCCATGCCAGGTTGAGGACGGGCGTGCGGGCTGAGGACTACTTACGTGCCATGTTGAGGATGGCCGATGGGTACTGCGGTAGGTCAGGTTTGTTGTAAGATATCGAATCGATACTCAGATGATGGTTTTGGGTGAGAATGCATTCGACTGTTGGGTTATTGTATGCTAACCATGCGAGACTCTACTGGATAGACCTCAGAATGTACCGCCGGAAACTACAGCTGACGCTCATGTCAAAATCCGATTATTGGATGTAACTCATCACAATGTCATGAATGGTGAAGTGTACACATCGCGTTAGCTGTACTGTGACTTGCTCTGCCAAAATCAGAAGGTCATTCTTATGCGCTTGATTCCATCAACGATAACTCAGAGCGCCGGTCTCGGGGCTTCGTCGCGAATTGTTGGTCGCACGGTGGCATTCATCCACAAAAAGATCCCAGTCACAACGAAGAACGCGGCTCGCAGCACAGGTATATGTGCGCGAACAATGACCTTGTTGTAAGGATACGGTCATCGGGCCAAGGTCTTGGCGATACTGATGTGGACAACAGCGAGTCGCCAACTTCACAAGCACTGAGGCTCAAGGCGAAGAATCGTCGGTGGTGCCTTGGTGTGGAAAAGCGCGGTGGTAGAAGTGGGCCCGACTCATCTGCCGTTGGAATCTGGCTCTCAACCCCATGGGCAAGTGCAGGGCGCCACGATGCAGAGGTGAAGATCCAAGCGCCATAGCGCATTCGCTTCTTGCTCGACTTGGCAGGTTTCTAACTATTTATGACGTAGTCGAGTCACTCCTACACTTGCACGAGCCACATCCCCGCATCTGTCCAGTCTCTGAGCATCACACGTCCGACCCTAATCGTGAAAGCTAGCACCGACGTTGCGCTACTCGTACACGGCGCCATTAACATTGCGCCGAACCGGCTTTCACTTGCTATCCGCGGATTTGCCGGGCCAAGTGAAGGAGTACACATGGTGGACTCGCAGACCGAGCCGCTATTAAATAGAGGTGAAGCCCCGATGCCAAAACGCAGGTCGCTCGGGTGGCTCAGAAGAAGATTTCCCATCGTCATCATGTTTCTCGGTACTACATCGCTGCTGTTCTGGCTGTTTGGCACAACTGCACTTAGCCTACCAACACACGACACGCCTTCAAGCGGCTCAGATTCAGAGCTGCTTGTAAGCCTGCCTGGATATGGGTCGTTCCGGGGAACCAACGTTGTCGCCAATCTGCTGAAGACCTTGAACTTCAGCAAACCGGTCGATGCATGGCTTGGTGTTGACTTTTCGACACAGCCGGTTGGCGAAGGTCGATTTAAGCCCGTAACCTGGCCGGCGCCTTTTGACGGCATCAAGGATGCTTCTGCTTACGGCCCAGCGTGCTGGCAGAACGTCTACGGATCGATGCTGCAATCAGAAGCATGCCTCAACTTGAATGTGTTCCGACCTTCTGGGGTTCCCATGAACCAGAAGCTGCCAATCCTCGTCTTCCTGCATGGCGGATCATTTGTCTCCGGAACCGGGAAGAGCTTCGACGGAGCCACATTTGTTGCAAAGAGCTCTGAGCCATTGATGGTCATCACGCCCCAGTACCGTCTTGGTGCCCTTGGTAACCTCCCGAGCCAGCTCATGGAAGAGGAGGATGGCCTGAACCTGGGGGTTCGAGACCAGCGCCAGATGCTGGAGTTCGTGCAGAAGTATGCCGAGTACTTTGGCGGAGACAAGGATCAAGTCACTCTTGGTGGCCTCAGCGCTGGCGGTCACTCCGTCGGGCTTCACCTCTTCCACAACTACGGCGAGGATGCCGGCAAGCCATTGTTCAGCAAGGCGATCCTGGCTTCTGGTTCTCCCACAGCGCGTGCATTTCCTGGCGTTGACTATCCGCTGTATCAACGACAGTTCCAGGAGTTTATGGACTATGTCAGCTGTCCAACCTCGCCCAACGAGGCAGCCATGGCCTGTCTGCGTAGCGCCGAGGTCGATGATCTCCAGTTTATCTCATCAGCGTTGTACTCCAACTCCAACTACAATATCACGTGGCCTTTCCAGCCTGTCTCCCCAGGCCCACTCATTGAGAAGCGTGGTTCCACCTCCGGTGAAGACGGCACTTTCTTCAAGATTCCCACCATGATTTCCTCTTGCACCGACGATGGCAGTGTCTTTGCCCCGCAAGATTTGCGCACCAACAAGGACTTCGTGAATTTCTGGAAGAACCTAGCCCCCGGTCTGACTGCGCAAGACATCGAAGACCTACAGCGCTTGTACCCCGATCCTGTTGCCTACAGCGCTCAATCCCCCTTCGTGCCTGTCATGAGCAACTTTGTCAGCAAGCAGTTTCAGCGCGTCAGTGCCGCCTACGGCGACTATAGCTACATTTGCCCCGTGCAAGACACTGCCTCATTACTCGCAGCTGCCGGCGCCCCAGTTTACAAAGCGCGCTTCAACACGCCTAACTGGGCACCGACATGGCAGGGCGTGCCCCACGCGAGCGATGCCAGCTACTTCAACGGCCAGGAGGGCACGCAGTATCCCGAGATTGCAGACATATACAGCAGCTACTGGGCCAGCTTTGTTGTCAGCGGCGACCCGAACACATACGCTGATGCTCGTGCGGCCAAGTGGGAGGTGTTCACAGGAACGTCTGGATCTCACCTCGTCGTCGACCCGCCAGAGCAGGGCGGGCCGAAGATGGAGCCTGAGTCAAACGGTATCCGTATGGAGCAGTGCGCATGGTGGAGAGACCCGGCGCGTGAAGCCAGGCTGAACAAGTGAATAGAGACGTAGATGCACTAGTTTGAGCCTCCATACAATCCATCTCAGTAAAGATACCAATGAGCAAAAACCTCACTCCTTCCCCTTCTCAGCAAGCTCTCTATCCACTGCATCCGCCATATCAGCCAATGTGTCAAACTTCCAAGTGTACACCGGATCGTCACGATTCCCCATGACGGAACCCGGCCGACAAATCCAGCTCGACCTGATCCCCATCTCTTTCGCCGGATGATGGTCATGGAACTGGCTCTGCGCCGTCTGCAGCACGTGCTCCTTGCGCACGCCAAACGCGTCCTCCACCTTCCTCAACATGTACTCAAAGTTGCGCGGGTCGGGCTTGTAGCTCCCGATATCCTGCGCCGTGTATACGGCATGGAACTCGAAGCCCTCCAAGGCGCGTTCATTTCCGGCGCGGAAACTCTCGTTGTCGACGTTGGACAGGACGACGAGCTTGAACGTTCTCCTTAGCCGGTGCAGCGCGGCGACCGTGTCCGGGAACGCAGGCCAGGCGGCCACGCTCGCGCCGAAGGCCTTGCTTTCCTCTTCGCTGGGCTGGGCCAGCGCCAGGCGAGCACACAGCTGGGGGTGCACGGCGGCCAGGACGCGCGAGTAGGGCCAGTCTGGGTGGGCTTTCTCGACGGGCGCTTCGAGCTCGTGGAACAACTGCAGGATATGTCTTTGGTCGAGCTTGGTGTGGTTGCTGCTCTTTTCCAGGACGGGTTGGAGGGCGGTGAGGGCGCCGCGCTCCCAGTCTATCAGGGTGCCGTAGACGTCGAAGGAGAGGAGCTTGTGGTCTGTGAGTTTGGACATGGTGGGGTGATGAAGGGGTGGCGGGTTTGCAAGGGACGCTTGTGAGTTCTGAAGAGGGGAGTATGTCTTAAGGTGGAAGTTGGGACGAGATTATCTTATTTTAGACATTGCTGTGGATGTAGTTATACTTGATGATAAGTCCCCTCTGGGGTGATCTACGCACGTCGTTGCGGGGTAGGTACAACGCGCCCTTCGAGGTACATGCATTGACCCACTACCAGATACGCACAGAAGTGGCGGAGATATGCCAATAGCATGGGTCAGACCGGGCAATCTTGGGTATAAGTGAATTCTGGTGGCATCACGATGACGCGCTCGTGCTGCTTAATTCAAGCTGAGGGGTGTGCAGCTTATGGGAGTATGTCGTGTTTTCATTAGGGCGTGTGTTCTATCAGATAGATGACTTTCATAATCGTGGACTACGAGACGAGGCCCTGCTCTTTCAGGTGCCTCGGACTTATCTCATCATCCTGCATAGTGTATGAAAGGTTGCCGATCTTCTGCTCCAGAACCTGCTTTGTCAGCTTCCACAGGTTCAGACCCAGTACCGGGCTCTTCGATTGATCGGACGGCTCTATCACCTTGCGGTCCGGCACAATGTACCTGCCCTGTACCTGCTCCTTGACAATGTCAGGATGTGTTGCGGCAAACAAGGCTGGACGGCAGCCCTGCTTAACGGGATCCTTCATCAGCGGCCGCGCAACGGCGACACCGATCTTGCCGATAGTACCGTACGCTTCAACAGCTTGGTCTTGTTGATCGGTGACAACACCGCCTGGATGTGTGGCGTTGATCCATGGCGGTGCGGTGTTGCTTGTGACCTGGCCGAACTGGCCAGCTTTGATGCGGAGCACCAGCTCGTGGAAGAAGACAACCTGGGCGAGCTTCGTGCGATTATACAACTGCATTGCGCCAATGTCTTGGTTGATCTCTTCGACGGAAGCAAACTTGATGTCGCTGCTGGCCGGACGATGCATGTCAGAGGACTGAGCAACCAAGCGCGAGTCGGGCGTCTTTTGCAGGATTGGCAGAAGGGAGAGCATCAGATGCGCTTGTGCGAAGTGGTTGACTTGCATGTGTGTGTCCAAGCCGTCCTCGCTCTCGTTGTATACACCGACACCAAGGCCGGCATTGCAGATCAAGGCATCGAGTCTGTCCAGCTCCTTCGACAAAGCCCTCGCGACCTGGTCTGTCTGCTTGAAGGACTCGAGATTACATTGTCTCCAATCAACTCGGCTGTTGTCGCCCCAATGCTTCAGCGCCTCTTGCGCCTCGGCGGCGTGTTGTTCGCTTTGTGAGAGGAGGTAGATCTTCTGGGCGTTGTGCTGGAGGAGGTGGGCGACGATGCCAAAGCCAATACCTGCTGAGCCGCCGGTCACGACGTAGACCTAGAACATGTCAGCAAGCACCATATTGGCTGCGCAAGTTGCGACTGACCTTGCCGCTGAGGTCGGGGATTTCCGTGTCAGGGTCGAATGTGTTACTGAAGAGAGCGTTCTTGATCGCGTCCATGGCGTGTAGTATTTGGGGTGAGAGAGTAAGTTTGGCTTGTGTGAGATGGCTGTTTATTACAAAGATCCCTATCACACAACTACATATCACTCTGTCCCTGAGCGCTTATACCTTCTACAGCCTCTCAGCGGCGCGTCCAGGATCGTGTCGTCATAATGAGACGCGAGGCAATTGAAGGAATTGGCGCGACAACGTCACGCGACAGAAGCGTATGTGCCATATGACATCAACATATTTGTGAGGGTGTACTGTGTACGTCTGCGAGATAGCCGTCCACTGTCCACTCGCCGTTGTACGCTCTTCTGTGGCTGTCCTGGGTCTCAGGGGTCGCTGCAGGGAAACCGTAGCCCCGCATGCATGCAAGCGATCCAGCAACTGCTGAGTTTTGAGCCTCGTCACCACTACAACGTCAATACGCGACTCAATTCTTGACCAGCCTCGCCAAGAGTGAATAGCCTGCGTGATATGCAGCAATCATTCGACTGGAGAGGTGATAGATGTATACTCTTTTAGGTCTGTCAAGAATCTCGTGATACAGTGTACCTCACCGAGTTGGCTGGAGAGAACGCCATGGCTGCTGTCATCCGAGTGTGGTTTGACATCGTGAGCGGGAAGGTTGACTTTGAAACTCGGCAGTCTCAGCAAGTCAATGCGTGCTACGGAACATGTGTTTGCCGGTCTTCAGGATTGATGTTTGAACATGGGTGAACCCCGTGTCTCAAAACGCCAAGCTCAAACCTTGCTGAGACTTACGACCCCAAGCTACGCGTGCAAAAGACAAAGTGGCCTGGAAGAAAAGGTGGCCTGGATGAGAGGCAGACATAGAGATCGGGCAAAATCACAAGGCAAAGGACAAGGACTCTAGTTGAGGCAGGCTAAAACCTCATATTGAACTAACTATTCAGCATCTTGAATATTTACGCTTCCTTCCGCACCTTACAAACATTAAGCAACTCGTAAACCAATACATATAAGCATTGACAGTTCGTCCATTCCGTTTTTTGGTGCGAAGCAGGTGATCCGTGAACCAGTCACAACGCCCTCACTCCTTCGCTAGCATCGTGAAAGACACTCAGTTGCCATTCTTCTTGCCGGCCTGGGCAGCAGCTCCGGCACCAGTTGCGGCAGAAGCAGCGTTGCCACCCTTGTTGCCAGCTGCGGCACCCTTAGCAGCGTTGCCGTTGTTGCCAGCAGCAGCGCCCTTCGCAGCGTTGCCGTTGTTACCAGTAGCAGCACCAGCGGTGGCTCCTGTGTTACCAGCAGCTCCCGTGGCGGCACCAGTGTTGGCAGCGGCACCAGTGTTGGCAGCGGCACCAGTGTTGCCAGTAGCTCCAGTGTTACCAGCAGCTCCAGTGGCTCCAGTGTTGGCAGCGGCACCAGTGTTGGCCGTAGCCCCGGTGTTAGCAGCGGCGCCAGTGTTGGCAGCAGCTCCAGTGTTGGCAGCAGCTCCAGTGTTGGCAGCGGCGCCAGTGTTGGCAGCAGCTCCAGTACCAGCAGCGGCGCCAGTACCAGCAGCAGCTCCAGTGTTGGCAGCAGCTCCAGTACCAGCAGCGGCGCCAGTACCAGCAGCAGCTCCGGCGTTAGCTACAGGAGCAGGGTTTCCAGCCTGCGCAGCGGCCTGCGCGGCGGGAATGCCGTTGGTCGCGAGGTCAAGGAGACCATTGCCAGTACCCTGCGCAAGAGCCTGGGCCGCAGCGAAAGCCGCCTGGGGCGTACCAGCAGCCTGGCCAGGGAGAGTGGGTCCGGTGGCCTGGACACCGCCAGCAATACCGTTCTGGTTGCACACATTAGGACGGACAGCCTGGGAGGTGGATCCAGTCGAGGCCATGTAGGCATCGATGTTGGGGAGGACGTTGGTGCAACGGTTCTGGTTGATCAAGTCGATGTTGTTGGCGGCAGCCTTGCCCTGAACGGACATGAGCTGGAGCTTGTCGACGACATCCTGGAAAGCACCACCGGTAGCGAGAGTGGAGTTAGCAGCCTGGACGTTGGGCTGGGCGCCGTTGGCAGCATCGATGATAGCTTTGTGGTTGAGCTCATCCACCTCAGCGTTGAAAGCAACAAGAGCGGCCTGCTTGAAAGCGGCGTTGTTCTGAATGCTGGCGCCGGTATTGAGGAAGTTGGAGACCATGGAGGTATCAGCCATCCAGTTGGAAACAGCGGTGGCGAGATCACCAGCTGTGGGGGTCTGACCGTTAGTTCCGACAGCGCCAGCGCCAAGGCCAGTGTTCACATTCTGGGCTCCACCAGCACCGGCTTGCTGAGTGGCACCGGTCTGCTGCTGAGTAGCGCCAGCTTGCTGCTGAGCAGCACCGACTTGTTGCTGAGTGGCAGCAGCACCCGCCTGCTGGTTGGTGGCAGCATTACCATTAAGGTTGGCGTTGTTCTGCTGGGCAAGAGGAGCAGCAAGAACTGCGGAGGAGAGAAGAGAGGCGACGAGAATGTACTTCATGGTGAATGTAAATGTAGGGTACCGGATCAACCGAGTTGGATATTAAGTGCTTGAGAAAAGGTGGTAAAAAAAGAAGGAAGCTGGAAGATGCTGAATAGAAGTTATTAGCCTGATAATGAATGAGGAACCTGTCCGATGATGAGATTATGGGTGCAGGCAGTCGTGGTATTTGTACTCGCTGCACATTGACTCCTTCGCCAGTATCAAACACATGAACTCCCCGTGGAAGCATATTTTGTGTGTCAAACTGCGCAGAGACCTGGAACGAAGCTGTTTGCAAAGACTTGGCAGCTATCCTGAAGGCAGAACGCTGCGTGAGGTGACATTCTCCTAGCGCACCAAGCGATGTACTAGAGAACCTCCGTGGCCCCAGCTTTGGCGAGTTGAGAGTGCTGAATCTGAATCCCCAGACACAAAGACGGAGTCTCGCTAGGTACACCTTGCCCAAAAAGCGATTGCGCTTGCCGAGTCTGTTTTGTGTTCCGATGTCACTGTTTTGGTGGCGTCTGAGCACCAGTTTCGCCGGTCTTGGCAAGCAAAGCTTGCCGGAGATCCTCAAGTCTTGTCTCCAACCTTGAACCGACTCTTAGCTTATTGGTCAATATGCGTTGCAAAAATCACGAAGTAACAGAAGACTTCAATTCATTGCATGTCGAAGCACTCGCCGAGTTGTGTGTGGTTGGGCAGCTGTCACAGTGCGCACGCCCCAAGCTTTGCTGAAGGAGTTGCGGGCACAAGCGAGCGTCCGCGGAGTACCTCAGGATTGTTTCACGGCCCTCATAGAGCGCATGTCCACGGCGAAAATCGCTCGCCAGAGGAATTGATGTAGCCACAAGGACCATATAACAATTCGATTATAAGCCAGACGGAACGTTGTGCAGCCGAATCTTACGAGACTTGCGGGACGGTCCTTTGCATCGTGCTTCGCGCACTAGTACAACAGTCGAGGACCTTGTGTCTTCGAATCCACCTGTGCAATCAAGCTATGCGCGGCATTGCCAAAGAGATTGCTTAACTTGTGGACTTGAAGTTTGGTCCTGAACCTTGTCTACGACAGAGTACAATCGAGGCAAGGACATCCCAAAGCTCTGTCACTCTGGAGAAGTCAATGCGGCAGGATCGAAGCAGGGGCCGATTGGAGTCACGACAGTGTCATTCTCGTTGCATGTCGAACTATGGCATCTTCGCCGCCGGCGCCACAGCACCCTCTGCCTGTTCATCGGACCAACCGCTCCATTCGGAACCGCTTTGTGCAGGATCCATAGCTGTATCGATCTTCCGAATGACACGAGCTGGATTACCTGCCACGACGGTGAATGCGGGGACGCTTTTTGTCACGACACTTCCCGCACCTACAACACTTCCTCGACCTATCGTGACACCAGGTAGGATTACAACGTTGCCTCCGATCCAACAGTCTTGCTCGACGTGGATCTCTTTGCCAAGCTCGGGACCCCGTGTGCCTTGACGAATAACTGGATCCAATGGATGCGTGCCAGAGTAAAAAGAAACGTTTGGGCCGACAAGGGTACGGTCACCGATTGTGGTCAAACATGTGTCGAGGAAAACGGAGTTGAAGTTGATGAAGACATTCTTGCCGAGACGCACGTTGTAGCCGTAGTCCATGGCCAAAGGAGGCTCGACCCAGGGGTCATCTTCAAATAGCGCATCATCCTCCTCTGGTGTTGCTGCTTGAGGCGGGAGTGGAGTCTTGTCTTGAATGATACTATTCGTAGGATCAGGGAAAGCGTTACCTCGGCAAATGAGGCCTGAAACTTACTCTCTGAAGAGCTCAGTCAGCTTTCGGCGCGAGACTTCGCCGGCATCTCTGTAGCGCGCACAAGCATGCTTGCAGCGTGCTCGTTCTGCAATGAGCTCTGGAGTGAATGCTGTGTAAAGCTCGCCACGAGCCATACGCTGCTTGTTCTCGGATAAGGCCATTGCTGGAGGGAAGCACTGTGGTAGAAAAATTCAGCTTCGTAACAGGATGCTGGGGCTCTTTATCAATGCGAGTATTTGCAGTAAAGCAGCGGCCCGAGACTGCGCCTATCAATCGAACTTGAGCATATAGACTAGTGTTGCCTGTTGTCTGGAGTGCCGCCGCGGTAACGGCGGTAGAACGGGATTATGTAAGGCGGTGTTTGCGTCTAAGTCCCACTGCAGCTTAGTTGCAGATCATGCGCGTTGTTCGCGGACTTTGGGCCACGCGTGAACAATGGCAGGACAGCGCTTGCACTCTTGATATTGTTTGACTTTGTCTACATAAATCGGAGTTACTTGCGTGCGCTTCTGCGTTCTGGTCTTACTATGCCGTAGATTGCTTCGATTCTGCTCTTAGCTGCGCCGACCTTATATCCCACAGAAACATGGCCTCGAACGGATCCGTCACTTCGTCATTCGACAACATTTCGCTCCCGGCGAACCGCCCTGCGCAGCATGGCACCTGGACTCCGGAACTTGATGCCAGCATGCGCGCGAGAGAAGCCTCAAGCGTGCAGACCAAGCCCTCAAACTACGTGCCCCCAGAGTACTTTCCTAATGGAAAGCGCTCGCTCGCAGGCATCGGGCTGCGTGCCTTCCTCCTAGGCAACGCTGCTGTCTTTGGCTTCTTCTTCGCGGCGCAGCTTGCTTACCACAGCAGCCACCTCTGGCGGCCATTCCTCTTCCTCGGCACCCTGTCCGTGTTCCACTTCCTCGAGTTCTACACCACAGCTGCCTATAACACTCCAGATGCAAAGATAAGCTCTTTCTTGCTCACCAACGGCGCTCAGTATCGGGTCGCACATTCTTTAGCCTTGCTCGAGACCATTGTCACATCGTACCTCCTCCCTGGATGGCAGTCAAAGGTGCACTCGCCGTTGGCTATACTTGCGGGCATATGCATGGTCTTGGTGGGGCAGGTGGTCAGGAGCACTGCGATGGCTCAGGCAGGCACAAACTTCAACCATCAGGTCCAGTCAAAGAAGAACGAGGGTCACGAGCTAGTGACTCGTGGCTTGTACGCATACTTCCGTCACCCCTCCTACTTCGGATTCTTCTGGTGGGGCATCGGCACTCAGCTCATGATCGGAAACGCCGTTTGCACCTTAGGATATGCTGGAGTTCTGTGGTATTTCTTCATGAAGAGGATCACTCGTACGTATGCATTCGCTATTCATGCAAATACTTTGCTGACACGCGAACAGACGAGGAGAAGCACCTCGTTCAGTTCTTCGGCAAAGACTACGAGACGTACCGAGCGAACACACGTGTGTGGATACCGTTTATTTGATGTAGTGTCGTTAGTACAACAGGGTGGGTGAGAAGATCTGCGCACAGTTCGACGAACTGTATACCATGCTGCTGTTTCGAAGGGAATGCGATAAGTTAGGGCCTCAAAGGAAAGGGGTTGCTTTGGGGACGCACTTGCAGCTTGACAAGAATTCATAGCTCTGCCACAGCTTTGCTCAGCTAGTGTAGCCAACTTTTTGTTGTCAAATTTCAACCAGCTGCTCAGTAACTACACGTGGACGAGGTCTCTTAAGCCCTTTGCCTTATCATTGCTCGCCTCAAGATCAAACAGAGACGTTCTCAATCATTAAAATGCCGCCAAACTCAAAAGTTGACGTAAATGGCGCTCAGATAATGGGGCCATGTGCGTATCAACAATCGATTAAGACGTACCATCCATGCGCGTAACCGGACAAACAGATTCAACGGCGATGCAATTGCACAAACCGGACACCAAAAGATCTGCGAACTGAACCTGGCACCATGTGAAAGACTCGCTGCGTGTTCAGAAGTCTTGAGGAGAGCACATGGCCAAGAATCTGAATTACCCACATATTCTTCAACAATATTTGAACAATTCCAGTTAATAGATTGACCTATAGAGCTTTCCATCCGAAGAAGAGGACCGAACAAGAAAATTCCTCTAGGCCCAGAAACGATCACAAATCCTTTTGTCTTCCTACGATTTATTTCATCGAATAAGTTGGCGCGTAATCTGACGGATATTTGAGCACGATAAGCAATGTGCAAATTTACTAACGTAGACAGCTGTATATAAAGAGAGACGGACTAGGGCAAATATTTTCCAGAGAGATCACGCATACAGCATCAGGGTAAACTCTTGAGCTGAAGAATCTTTCACTAAACTTACGGGGGAGGATGATTACGAATTCAATGAGCCCGAAGGGTTCTTCCCGAAGACCCTATTTCAACTGAGAGTTGACTCACAGTGTACAAGCTTTCCACCTGCATGTATCTCATATCGATTGCTGTCGTGCTGCGTTTGGTGAACTCTGCAACCAACAATGCCAAGAATGAGTGAATGACACGAAAGCGTAAGGTGCGATAACTATGAGGATTTTTGGGGCCTTTGCGATGACTACGGCACAATACGTAAGATCAGAAACACTGAGTGATACGGGCTGTGATTTCCAATGTAAAATGTTTTCTTTCTGTCGCGAGAATGTATCTTTGAATTAAAGCATCTGCGGCATCATCAACTCAAATTCTGCAGAAAAGTCCAGGATAAGTTCAAGTCATAGTAAATTTGAAGTGTCAGGCAATATCCTAGCAATTCATATTGTCGTTTGAGGTTTTGAGTTCGAGGATCGTCGTCAGGCATATTACCTTTATTTTATCATTCAAGAACGAGAAAACTGAGGGCTGCACTACTGTTTCGAACTCTGATAAAAGCTGATTCTACTGTCCACACGTCCTGTAGTATGGAATGCTATAGTCTTCGTTGGAATGAAGAATAGATTGTTCGGTCATATACAGGAAGTGGGTATCCGTCCAGCTCTCTATTGCAGTTCCGCAACGCACAACTGTTCAGCACATGTAAGACGTTCGACATAATTAATTGAAGACTTTGTTTCAAGCGCTAGTAGTCATCCCAATGCTTCAGCTGCATGTAAGAAATCGACTAGGATGTTGAGTAGCAGCTTGATCGCTTGAAAACATACAGGTACGGGAAATACCTTCGATGACAATAGCCACTGCCGCACAACTGTTGCAACTTAGTGCACTGAGATTATGCCGCCATCATTCTGGTTCCATGGATATATGCCTTAGTTCCTTACTGTGTACCAGACTGTACTTACAAGCCGGATATCGATGTCTGTAAAGACTACCTTTTGACTTAGTATCAGACTACATGGTGGCTGCTTTCGTCACGATATACAAGCACCATGATGCTGATGCGGATGCTGGTAGACAATACTCGAGGCACATCTGATAAGATGTATCAGTGATGTGAACCTAATCTCAGATCGCCTCTCATTGTCTAACATAGCTGCATAGGAGCTCAATGCTCACAACTGACTTGCTATCTATTACGTTTCGTGTGCAGGCTAGTACTTAGCAAAAAGGTTATCGGTTCTAGAGATCTCTTACATGCACGATGCAAGGCTTAAACAGAATGCCATACGAAGCAGCAGTACAGAACGTGTTTTGACATCTTGAAATTCGCGCGTAATACATATGCAGAGAGCCACCAGCAAAGTGCCGTACTTGCAGTTCCATCGCATACATGAGTTCTTACAGTAGTCTTACAGCATTTACATCATCATTCAGCGGTTCCTTAGGCGGCTCTTGTCCGCAGCTGCACACCGTGCCACTGTGCAATCTCCTCCTTCAGCACCTGATTGACCATCTTATGTTGCTTGATTACCGTCAAGCCTTTGAACTTGGGCGATTCAATCTCGATCGCGTACATGGAGCCGCAGCCTCCGCTAATGTCTTGGACCTAGAGGTTAGGTCAGCGTGCCATTCACACAACCTCCTGTGCGAAGCCTATGATGCTACTGTCGCGGGGCTTGTGACGGTTTCGTCGGACTACTGTTCTCGAGCCGTCCGTGCCAAAAACCGATGGCTGAGAAAACCACTGGTTGTTGTACGCTTTGTGGTGGATGACGTGCATCTCAACAGATTTGCGTACACCGTTCGGCGCAATTCAAGCCGCCTTCCAAGAGGGTCGTACACGCACCTCGAGTTTTGTAGGCTCCAATTCCCCTCTGATCTTATTGAAGATGTGTAGTTCGGCCTCGTTTAGGAAGTCTGGTGGCTCTGGGGCGCCATCCGCCCGCGCACTATATGCTCGTATGGTTCCAGGTGCGGTCCAAAGTCGCGGAGAAGCTGTTGCACGTACGCAACGGGATCTGACCACTGCCGCCGGAGAGGAGAAGAGGCGCGCACCAGCGCGCATTGGAACCTGGGGTTGCGTGCATGCAGAGGCTAAGCGGTGGACGAGTGCTCTGGAAGGCGCCATTGTTTCGCTGGCACACGACAGTTTACGTGGGGTTTAGATTGACGTGGATTACAAACGCGAAACTTCGTCATAGCTTCACGACCCTTAGCGCCTAATCACGTGTCGTGTTTATGATGGATACCTAAGCATCTCCGACCTGGAATATTGTCTCCGAGTCATCTTCAAGCCATCACCGACGTTACATATGCTGATGTATCATGGACTTATCGACCTCACGAAACGGTTGCACAATTTTAACGCGATAGGGGGTCCGCTCCATCAAACGCTCAGTACATATTATTACTTAGTCCTGATGCATGCATGCATGGTCGATATGCAAAAAGTTTACGAGCTGAGGAGTAAGTGCTTCGCTGACAGCCGGATTCGTACAACCTCACTCCAGACGCCTGGATGTACCTATTGTTCCAGACCTCCGCTATCGGATCCACATGGTTGGACCCTGATAAGGATTTCCAATGATTCCATGACCGCAAGCACAAAGCATTCGTACCACCGATGCATGCAACATTGTGCCCTTCACGTTTGCAGTGCAAGGCGAGCCCTGGACGATTCATTGCCCACAGGCTTCCCCGCCTGACATCGATGGCGGGGTGCAGACGGCTCTTTCGTCCCACGAACCATCTCAGACCATGCTGATCTCACCATATCACATCTTTGATTGACGCCAATGCAAAGGTTGGACCCCTCTTTTCCAAGACGGCAAGCCGAGACCGTGATCAGCACTGTGGCCGGGGTCCGCTTTCACATGTTATGGAGACCCGGAGACCCCAAGATCCTCCCAGGGTTCAAGGCAAGGCATGGCGCTAAGCGGGCGGGTCCCTGGTACCATGGAGGGTTGCCGGGTAAGAATAGAGAGAGCCGCAAAGATCACTTGTGGATGACGAGTACCCAGAGAGGGCTCGCTGTGCGATAAACCAGTCGTACGCGCTATTGGTTAGCCTGGCATGCAAGCAGGCACACAGGTGTGAACGTACGTCGTAATGTTGCAGGGAGTGACGTGCTAAAAGGCGACTATCCAGGCTGGCAAATCCCCAACAAGGCGATCATCTTTGAGAACAGTTCATCATGGGCGAAAATCCTATCCCACAGGGAAATAACGACGATCAAGCTAAGAGCTTTGTCAACTTTGGAGCAGCTACAGTGTGGCGCAGTCGCTCGTCTGTGGGGCTTAGTAGACCTTATCTTCGTCGTCAAAACGTTTTTGTACCGAGTATACTGCAAGAATGGCGAAAGGTAAAGGCAACGTTCTGAACGCAAGACTTCAGATCCAGCTGGCATGATGTAGACAATTTGAATAGTCTCTAGGATGCCGACAACTCTTGTGAGCTGCCCTTTCTTTTTGCTTCTTTCCAACCGAATCCTTCCAAAGGGCTCGGTGTTTAATCGGCCATGATAAAATGCTGTGATGTCCATGTGTAAGATTTGCCATTCGATATCAAGAGATCTACACATCTCGAATCCCGCCGAAAAATCTAACGGCTGTGACGACTGTCAGGATTGCCCGAGTGCGACATGCGCCTCATGCAAGATCATGTACTTGCCAGTCACTCCACCCGCAGGGGCCCTGCTTTTCCAACTAGGAGCAGATCACGTCTTACAAGAGTGTCTATCCAAGCGAAGTCATGTCCCAGGCCAGTCACTGCAATGGCTTGGACATACCTGTTGTAACAGAGCAGTGCGTGCGTACTGTTGGTCTCGAATCATGAAACGAGCTTCCAAGTTCAGTCAACGCCCAGAATCGGGCATCACTTCATCGATTTCCAACAAATATGACCATAGACTCTATCACCTCATGTTTCGTGCCTCCTCCGGAAAACATCAAGTCAATGATTGGGCCATAAGTCTAATTTCCTCGCAAGACCTGTACAAATGGTCCCCCCAAAGATGCGTACGAGGAAACATCTCCTCCAATCATTGATACCGGACCTCACCATTTGTGTGACTACCGCTAGCGTTTCAATCCCGTCAAGTGGCGTCCAGGCTAGGACAGCTGCTGGATTGGGTATGTCCAGACCGACTGCTATGGCTAATGCAGTGCCCACATATTCTCCATGGGGGACGCATTGCTTGCATGGGCAAGACGAGGCCAGCGGCTCCTGGAGCGTCGCAGACCGGGATGATTGCACAAGTCGCAATGACCCACTCCCAACAAATCTGTTTGGCGGCCCAAGACGTGCCGCAGAGCTTTTCGAAGCAGCTAAAGCATGGTGGCCGTGAACAAATGCAGAAGGGTGGAGTTGGGAGTACGGAGATGATGAATCTGGAGCTCATGGATTACGGGGTTTTGCGTCGAGTCAAGACTGAAGTGGTGTATCCCCAGGTAACACGAAGCCAGTGCCGGCGAGCGTCTAGTGCATCCGCGACGTTCGTCTTCATGACGATGGGCCGTGAAGTTTGTGTCCAAACTCTCAAGTCAAGAGAGTGCATTTGGAATTCCAATGTATAGATCTTGGCATGTGTAGAGACAATCCAAGCTGGATGTACCGACTACTAGCAACTGGCGGGCCGTCCTGGGTGACCCTGAACTGCACCTATCCGCTCAGGGTCTCACGCCTCGCCGTTCGCCGTCCATGGGACAAAGAAGCGCTTGCTCGTGTGCTCGCGAGAGTCCAGTTCGTGGAATCGCCTCCGCATCTTGCCCCAGATTGAGAACCTGCAGCTCATGCCATGGTGCTTTGCTCTGCGTGCACACCTTATGCACAGCACCATCACATCTCACCCTCCGCGCCCACTCTTCTGTTACATCATGGCATGCTCGCGGCATCAGATAGCCAACCAGCTCCGTGTTGAGCTCGCCATCGCCAACGGCCCGCATGTTTGCCCCACTTTTTCTGAGATTCAAGGTCTCAACATGTTCCTAAAACAGAGTGTGGCTGTCGAGGACAACATGGACCCTGAATTTTGCGGCGCGCTTGTCATGCGCGACACAGATCATCGTGCTGAGTGGTGTGGTCGACTTCGGTATCTGTTTGTTGGGACTCGCCACTCCGTATTGCCTATTTGCGCGTACCAGCCACGGTATCTCGTAATACCGATCATCCGAGTTGGCCACGGTATCTCGGACTCACATACAACACACTCGCAGGAGGCGATAGTGGCATCGTTGCTAATCAGGGTATGAGGTCGCAAGTACTGGCAAAAGACGGATTGCAGACGTTGTCGCTGGTGGCGGCGCCAATTGTAGGCGCGTGCATCCAGCCGGTAACCGTACCGCAAGCGTAAGTTCCACCTGTTCATCCAGCCTAGCGTTGGGACAAGGGTCCGTGTTGCGTCCCGACTTTGGCATGTCACCAACGCCACAATTCGATTGCTGTTGGGGCGAATGAGGCTGAATACTGTTCGACCAGACGCCAAAGCATGACTTGAAAGCTGCTGTTGCAAGATCTGCTCATGTACTCATTCGCCTTCAGTTTGCCATGCCATTATTGCTGTTGTTGAGGTTGCAAATTTAGTGGTCAATAAATGCTAGGGGCTGTGTCCGTGGAATGCAGTGATCTCCCAAAACGACGATATGCACATGCGATAGGTAGACGTGGTTACGCTGCATTCTCGGAGATTTGCCGGGTGATACGCAGCTGGTAGGCGTGTAATAGTTGGGCGGGAAACATGTCATCGCGGGTTCTGGCCATCCATCTGATAAGACGAGGTGCATAATGGTGTCGTATGAGCTGTCCAAGCAGCACACACAAGTCATTGGCAAGACCGCAGATAGAAACTTTCGGGCAAAATTGGAGTGCATTGGTTGTGCATATGGTATGCAACCCCCAATTTGCGTCTCGGCCTACGGCAGAGCATGTTCTCAATGACGAGTTTTTCAGATCGAATGGGAACTTGCACAAGCACACCAAGTCTGTAAGATATTATATTCTCGCCTGTCTGCCGCCCGTGTCCTGTGCAACATGATCGTGCATGTACCCCTCATCCTTTCCGTCTTACCTTGCATCACCCCTACCTAAGGTACTCTCGAGTACCCACCAGCACGATCCACAAAGCCGTGGGTGCGCATCTACCAAGCTACCCCACACGCACTGATTGCCTTGTCAGGAGCGAGCTGAGAGCCTCTGAGTGGATGCGGGCTGATGGTGCGGAGAAGATGCGACGTGCTCAAGCGAGTGCGCAGCTGGTGGGCAACTCGAGGGCTTGATAGTTATAGGTATGGGTCCTTGATAACATGTCGAGAACGAGGCTTTGACTACTCGGCATACACACGGCAGTAAGTACGGACCTTAAGCAACGCCGTCAGGGATTCTATTCTGTCTTTTATCGGTCTACAATGACATTCCCTCGAACCGAGGAAACCGCGACAATGTTCTCGTGAGTGCCGGATATCGTTATGTAACCCTGCACGACCCTTTCAGGCCTCTATGAACGCGATTGAGAGAGTTTCGCGGTCAGGCATTTCGCCGACACATCTTAGATTCTTATCGGAACAACCAACATCGTTGTTTAAGTTGTTCGATATCTTGTAATGTGTCCTTCGTGCTGTAACAAGACAATGTCATAAGCTGTAGAGCGATGCGACCGTGCAACCTCACCGTTATCCGACCAGTCATGGTAAGATCATGATCGGTGCAAACCTACCGTTCAAGGCAAGCAAGTACAACATCCAGGTTGCGTGCAGAAGCCATGCACATGTTAGTTTTAGCAATTACACAGAATGTGCGTCCCAGAAATTCTGAGGGCTGCCACCAGCAGAGGAAGCCGATCAGACGGCCCGATCGAAAGCAGCCGAGTAAGGATTGCTTGTGCCGAACATCGCAGACACCGGGCTACAGCTGTCTCCCGATAAGGGAGTCATGATGGTAGGAAGCGCCGTACTACTGTATATATGCTGGTAGTTCTATCCACGGTTCAGAAGCGCTGATCACGTTCCTTTACGGACGCATTAGATTCTGCAAGGATTTGACTATGGCGAGCGACTGTAGGAAGATTGGTATGCGATGCCTCCTCACGAAATCCTGCGCGTTGGGTACCATTACGTTGTTTTACAAACAGGCCTTATCCTATACAATTCTCTCATTTCGTTAGAGCTGCAATGCTGGAACGTATCCTTCCACGTCCACTCTACGGAACATGCTTTTTACATGCGCCCATGCGACAGTTCTAGATCGTGTGCACTGTGGTAATCAGGAACAGGAAAACAAGGTTTCGCATCCTTGACAATCATATGCGCGCATAGGCAGTTGATCATTTAGCCTTCTGGACGGGACAGGATCCGTGGGGAGCGGTGTGGGACTTGTCGATCTTCAGGACGAGACGATTTTGTCTCCCCTCATATTCTGACACATCAATCCTTGATATAGGTACGAGTCGTAATATCTTGCGCAAGCAATTGTCGATTGTTCCTGAAACCAACACAGGGCAACCGCATGACATCATGTATCGTGATTCCAAAATAGGTCACCCGTGCCCCCACATCGGTAAAAGTAATTAGTATCCGTGTGGAGTTGCGATTGATGCATGGACCACCCTAAATAAGCGTCTCTGAGAGATTCCCTACAGATCTTCAGTATGGCGGAAATGAGGTTGTCCTTGGAGTCGTGTCAAGTTTTGACTTTTCTGCGGCTTGTGCGTTTTCCAAGTATCTTCCAAGTATCTTCCTGCCTCGCTATTGTCGATGGTTCGTCTGCGATGGTGATGCAGGTTCTGATAGGCGGGAGTGCACGAAGCGCCAAATTTCACCCTGAGACGCAAAGCTAGTCAGACAAGTCGGACAAGGGATCTGTCCTCACCACAGGCTGATGATACCACCTGTAGCTACGCAGAACGTGATGGCACATTGTCATGACAGTAGTGGAATAGACCCGAGTCGCACGTCCCTGGGGTTTCGGTGGTATTCGCGAGTTTCTGAGAGTAATGATTCTATCATTTCTGTCACGCGTTTAAGCACTGAAGCCTGCTTCTTGTCGATATTGTTCCAAGCCTAGAGCGGTCAAGGTTATTTGCGCAAGTTGCCGAGTCCGGTTTTCGTCGGTGTGATCAGTTGGCTTGCAGCACTCAACTTTGTTGACAGTCGTGTGTATGGGGCTCCTTACAGCTCGACAGTGGGGTTGACGCAAAATCCGTCGTGGGGAATCCACTGCCTTTGACTTCGGCATCTGCGAGCTCCCCGCTTGTGTGGCACTGTTTTCGCATCGTAGCCTCTCGTGCCGTGTTGTTCTCGCAAGCAGGTGGTCGGATCGCACCTGCAAAGAGTATAGCTGCCGCTCCATCTCGAGTCAAAGCTCTCGGTCCAGATCGACCATCTGGTGGGGATCGATAGCGAGCACTGACAATTCCACCGGGTCCGCGGGCGGTGAAGCGGGGTTATCACAGCTGAGAAATGAGTGGTCAATACTGCCTGGTTCTGCCATACAAAAACTCTGACAAGTTTGGCAAGTGGGGCGAGCTCGGAGCACCAGCCAGAATGCGGGATAGTAAAGCTTGGATCTCTGTTCTGGCCATCGTGAGGATGCTGGCAAACAGACTGGTGAGGAGCGTTTCATAATGCGATAGGACGATGCACCTCTGAATTTCTTCACCGTGTTTGATCAGCCTTTCAAGGCAATACTACGACAGTAGTGTTGAGAGCCGCCTCGCACATGGTCAGATCTGGGGGATCTTGCGAGCGGTGAGCGATAGGACTTTTGCCATCAACTCTGTTGCACATCGCCATAGATAAGGGGGTAGTGTGACTGTATTGCGGGTACTTGTTCGCACCCATACAGACGCAGAAAGCAATTTTTGGTTGCAGCCGCCATTGCTTAACTTGCGACAGCCCGGTAGTATGTATCCTGATCACGGACGTGGTGGATAGACGCGCGCGACTCGTGCGTCGCGGACCTAACGGCGCCGCCTGTGTCTTTATTCAGAGCAATTTGCCCGCGAAAGAGCGCCTGTAACAGCCCTTGACATGACAGCTGTTCAGTGCACAACGTGAAGGGATTTTGTAAGACCATCTGCTAAGGTTCGCTAGCGTGACATTAAGCTGAGCAGACAGCGCCAAACAGTGCGGGGAAAGTGGTGAAGCCGCTCGCACAACGCTTTGCTGGACCAATGGAGAATCTCTCAGTGCCCAGTCTGTTGTGAACGGGGACAGCAGGTTAGCAAAGCAAGTTCTTGGACGACACTGTGATGTCGGTTTCACCTGTGCGGCCTGAACGTGCACGCCTGAGCCCACTTGTTGGGGTGAGTTTCCACGCCCCGTGGAGGGTTAGGATGGGGTTGTCGTGCGGAGCGACAAAGAGCTGGGTTGTTAGGGTTCAGTGACGGCTCGCTTAGCTGGAGCATGGATCGAAACAGGTGTGGCTTAGCGCGGCCATGACCGACGATCCCATCCCCATCTGAACATGACGATCGCAAGCAGCTTGAAAGAGGTGTGGCTGCAAGTACAAGGCGGCTGGCCGCCTGCTCCGATCATTCAGGTACCGCAAAAGCTTTTTTCGATATCTACGAAAGGCGAGGAGTCCAGCGCAGACCCGGAGGCTGCGGAGCGCGGGAGCATATGGTCGTTTTTCATCAGCCCACTCCATGACATCATCTCGCTCGGACGCTTGGCTTGTGCGTAGTACGCGGAGGCAGACGTCTCGCCAACGTTGAGCTGGCGGCCGGCCCATGGGGGTTCGTTTGCTTGCGAGGCTCGTGCGCAGAGGCGAGCGCGACCTCATCAGCGATGCGGCTCTGCAGTGCAGTGCAGTGCAGTCCCCACATTCGCGATATGTCGCGCGCATTGCAGGTCTTTGCACTGTCATGTGTATCGCAAACGGAGACTCGGACTGACACTGCCATTTGATGTTGACGTCGCCGTCCTGCCGCCCATCCCCGCGGCGGCGGCGGTCTCACTGGCCATGTCGCTGGATGTGGCAGCAAAGCGGGCGACGTCGATTGGAATGGGGAATGGGGAGTCTCAATTTCACGGAAGGCTCAAGATTGCCGTTGCACGGTTTCGAGTTGCTGGGCGCCCGCATCCGCTGTGTTCGAGCAATTTGGAGTGCGTGCACGACGCTGATAAAGAACGTCGGACGTCGAACCGTGGGGGGTGGCGCCACCAAGGCCTTGCACTCTGCCATCTCCGGCGCCGGCACCGTCAAGTCAGCGGCCCTTTGTTTTGCGCGAGCAATCAACCGTAATCCCCCGCCGCCGGCGCAAAGCAGTGGCAATGGCAGTGGCAGTGGCAGTGGCAGTAGCAGTAGCAGCGCTCAAAGCAGAGAGTGCAGCCGCCTCCGCTGCCGCCTCGCTCCGGATGATGCGCTTGGCTGCGTCTCTGCGCTCAAATCCTTGGTTGTTGGGGAGTGGATCATGCTGCGCACTACCCACTCGCTTGTCACTGGTGCTGCATATGCCCTGGTCAAGACCGTGCGTCGAATCCTGGTGGCTTACGGCTGGCCTGGATTTTCAACGCAACATCCCGGCGTTGAACTGCCTGCCCCCAATAGCCCCGGGCCTGCACCTCACTGCGCTACCGCTCCTCAACACTCTCCCCCCTCCCCGTCTTTGTCTCCAACACTTTTCTTGGGCCTCTGCCAGCCTCAAGATCCCTTTAAGTGCCCCACCCGCAGACATTGAGCGGAAACGACAACTGCGACCCTCTGGTCTTGTCACTCCACACTACGGCAACCCTGCCCTCGAGTCGTGCCTTCCTACCGCGGAAGCAACGGTTGCCCCCATTGCACTCCCGCAGTCCTTTCACCATCGAAGACTGCCGTACCTGTACTCGAGTCTCGCGTCGAACCCTCCGACCCGAGCACCCCGCCACCGCTTTCGACGTCACGTCATCGCAGCTTTGATTAGCTGTGACCGCCTGGTCGTGACCTGTTTCCTGCGAGAACGAGCCTCGAGCCGTTCTTCACTTAGTCCTGTGAGTGTTTGTACGGCCAGAGTGACAGCAGCCCACGAGCCACAGACCACGAGCGCCTGTGAAGGCTGCTACGGGAAGCAAGCGATTGCTTGCTTTGTTGCTCGCTTGTTACTTCTGGCAGGACCCACTATCAAACACCTGACTAATATAACCCCAGAGGACCCACCCCCGTAATAGCATCAACCACCTAATGCACCCGCAAACTTAACAACCTGCACTTCTCCGTTCGTTCTGCTTCTCTCGTTCCCACGAAGCCGACCGAATGCCTTACACACCGCCCGCCCAGCGCTCGCCAGCTTCCTCCAAGCCGACCAGCCCTACCCTCAGCCGCAATCATTCCTACGTCGACAGCCAGGCCGCCCACTCCCCCAGGACCGCGCAACGCCCAGCGCTGCCGCGCTCCATTTCGTCGACATCGTACCTGCACAAGCAACGTCGTTCGCCCTCCTTCCCAACTGCTACTCCTCTTAGCAATGGAACGCCGGTCGATGGCAGCATGGTAGAGTCTCCAACAGACGTACACCGCAGCCGCGGCTCTGCAAAGACTAATGGTAGCATCCGCCCGTCTCCTCTCCCTGTGAACGATTCTCTGATGCCGTCAGGTGCTATCACCACCCCCCCTGACTCGTCGGACGATGAGGACCGAGGACGTCAAGCTGGCAACCTCAAGGATCTGGAGCAGGCGCTGCAGCACATCAACGTGAAGAGGGCCTCATCTCCAGATGGAAACGGAGCGATGGCTGCTTCGTCAAACACACCCCAGCTCAAAACCGCAGCACGTTCTCTCTCGGCCGAGGCACGCAAGATTGCTCATTCTCGTTCGTCGAGTGAGATCATGCTCTCGAAACACAATGTCGACACATCCCCAGCTATCATCACATCGTCAGACGATAGTGACGCAGAGGACGATGGGTTGACAATGAAGCCACCGCTATTACGCAAGAAGTCCGGCGAGCTCGTGAAGCCTGCGCTTCGACCCGCATCACGACGCAGGCCGTCAAGCATGCCCGGCACACCGACCTACTCCAAAGCTGTCCATTTCAATGAAGATATTGAGCAGGTACGCCATTTTCTTTCCGTTGATCGACCAATCGCAGTCAGTGCTGGGTCATCTCCGGTGGAGACTGCTTACGAGAGTGAGAACGAGTACCCGTTCGAGGACGATGCAAAGTCCAAGACGCCGGAGTGGGAGATCAAACTGGCGAATTGGCCAGTATCAGAAACCTATGAGCGACAGACAGCACCCGTACGTGTTGAACGCATTGCTCTCGCATCAGACAACCAGACACTGGTTGGCAGCATCGCGTGTGCCAATATCGCCTTCCACAAGTTGGTGGTGGCCCGATTCACGCTCGACTACTGGAAGACAACCTCGGAGGTGGTTGCCGAGTACAACCATGATGTCCGGAAGAAGCAGGTCGACGATGGATACGACCGATTTAACTTCAACATCAAGCTCGCCGATCAGGCCAACCTTGAGTCCAAGACCTTGTTGCTCTGTGTTCGTTACCAGGCAAACGGTTCCGAGTTCTGGGATAACAACAACTCAATGAACTACCAAGTTGACTTTACCAAAAAGGTGAAGCAGCAGCAGCAACCGAAACCCAGGCGTTCTAACAGCGGCGGCCTTGGCGCGATCCCTCGCAGCAGGCATTCGCCTCTGTCGTCGCGTCCCCGTTCTGCTGCTGCTCTCGACGATGACTTTGGTCATGACCTTGAGAATAAGTTCCAGTTTGGCAGCTCCGGTCGCATCACAGGCGACGCTCCCAGTTCAACCATTCGCCTGAAGCCCAAGAGCAAACAGCGTGCGCAGATCTATCCCGATCAGTCTGCTCGTCGCTCTCAGGGCCAGGCGTTCTCATCCCGTTACGACTTCGGCGCTTCTCTCTCGGCCGCCCTTACTACTGCCCAGACTGCCCTGGGTGATCGTAGTGGACTGAGGGTCAACACCGGCACCAAAGGGTACTTTGATCGACCGGCCCCTCTGCCTAGGTCCCACACTACAGGCCCACCAGTTTCCGTCAATCGACCTGACGCACTGTCATCTGACAGCAAACCTGATCTGCAGTCCGCAGAATACAATGAGTTGATCCAGAAGTTTTGTTTTGTACGTTCCCAACCTCAGCAGCCCGGTAACTAGCCTTGACGGATACTAATACGACATCAGTTCGGCACACCTACTGGCAAAGGCTCGCCCAAGGCCACTCCGCCTGTCATCAAGAACGATCACAACGATGGTGCCTTCGAGTATACCAATAGTGTTGAGTCATCTGCTACCAGCAGCCCACCATCTCCGGCAATGCCTGTCATGGTGGATGGTGCAAATGACATCAGGCCTTCACGAACCCCTTCACCTTTTTTGAACCGATCAACATCTCCCGGCCCTGTCACAGGATCTGGACCTGAGGACCTTCTTGTCTCCCAGTACCAATACGGGTACAACATGCACGGTGGCATATTTCCTGAGCGAAGCCACACACCTCAAGCTTGTGTGTGAGCTTATTCTCACTTCTTTATAGGCTGCAGGGGTCCGCCCTCACGCCTTACGAATTTCTTTGAACACGAGGACACGTTTCACGACCTGACCGACTGATGAGTGGAGCGGACGTTACTGGCTCACCAGCAGCCGAGCGCTCACGAATCATGTTCCGTTTGGTATTGTGCGTCATCGCCAGTCTGGCGGATGTTGTCTCTCCTGGAGGTCTTACAAGGCCAAGTGGGTGGTCTCCAATAGTCCTTCTTGACGGTCGCGCCTGCTGCATTCCCTGGCCGATCTTGTTGCATGTTCTTTACAGCTGGCGTTCCCAGGACCATAATGGCGTCCACCGGTATTATATCTCCTGCTCGTTCTCTCAAACCATAGATTGGTTCTAATTGCGTTGTGTTTTTCAGCGACCTCGCTCCTGTTCCGGAGTCCTTGTCAGTCGTTCAGTCGTTTCCAGCAGGTGGGATCGAAAAAGTGTGGCTTGCATTGCATTTGTAGCGATTCCCTCATTTCTGCAGACCTTCGAGTCTTGGTACATAGGAGGTAGGAGACAGCGTGAGGCAGAGAATGGAATATTTTGACATGATTGTCATCGAGCTCAAATCGTTTCCATTGGTCTGGTTGTGTCGATGTGATGCTCTATACCTTTGTGAGGCGCATGTGTAAGGTTGTCCCGTTGCAGTGTTCCTTTTAGAGAAATGTTAGCAGCCCTTGCGTCAAGTCAGATTTCAAGACACGACTCCCATATATACTTAAGCGGCATCGCGAACCGACCCCACAGCGACGAACCTCGTGAGCACTTTTTCTTACCGCCCGACCGTGCAGCCTTGCGGTCTGGATCGTAAATTGGGTCAGCTGGCAGAGTGGCAGGTCCGTGTGCTGTCCACCGCCTTCTACTTTGGGAGAGCTCTGCCCCACGGCAACAAGGCTATTGGACCCTGAAACATCGTGACTTCCTACACCAACTTCTTAGGCTTCATTTGGCCCGCCTTTGTCGATTTTTTCTGAGTTTGAGAGGGAGAAATATTTTCCCGGACAAGCGCCCGCGTGAACGCCAACGTTAGACGATACGAACCATGTCATTCTGGGGTAGCAAGGCTGCTCCCCCAGCCCCCCCGCCGCCCCCACCACCACCCATCGCAGCTGCCACAGGCCCGCAAGTCGATGCCACGACCGTCATCTCGTTACTCGCTGTCGTCGCACTCCTAGGCGGAGCTTACGGGGCAAGCGTCAAACTTCTGCCTCGGACAGTCGCATTGAAGACGCGTGTCTTATTCATCTGGCACTTGTTCGACGCGCTCATACACTTCGTCTTCGAGGGTAGCTTCCTTTGGAACTGCTTCTTCGTCTCCTACGCTCTGCCTACCTCTTTCACCGCGCAGGCTCAGGCGAAGAAGGTCACGCTGTTCACGCCGCCGGATGTGTACTGGCTAGGCAAACAAGACCTGTTGTATGGCGCCAATTATGGGACCACGCCCTTCAGTCGGCTGTGGCAGGAATATGCGAAGGCGGATAAGCGATGGGGTGGGACAGATCTGACAGTCGTCAGCCTCGAGCTGTTGACGGTGTTCGTGGCTGGTCCCTTGGCGCTCTGGATCTGCTATTTGCTGAGTAAGGATGAGAAGAAAGGAGGGTTGAAGAAGTGGTTTTGGATGATTGTTCTCGCGACTGGGGAGATATATGGAGGTGAGTTCCTTATTTTCATGTGCCCCTGAAAAAGCCGGTGGAGCGCATGCATTATTCAGAGTGCACATGAATTTGATGAGGCGGATATGTGGGTCCGAATGTGTTGTGAACGTTATTATGCTGCGCTGGCATTGCGAGTCGTTCTTAAGCTGACACGTGGTTCACCGCTCGCCAGGCTGGATGACCTTCGCCCCTGAGTGGTTGACTGGCAGTCCCAATCTTGACACGTCAAATTGGATGTACCTGTAAGTGTCACTATATTTTCATAGAATCCCCCAATTCTTTCGTCCAGTACTGCAGCACCAATTCTGCGGCCTTGAGGACCAGTGCAGTCCTGCCCGTCTTCTTTGCATCACCTGCTGGCCCAATCTTCTCATCACGACTGTGCTGCGCGAAGAATCTCGGAAGGAACCAGCCCTGTGTTCGGGTCGCGGCCGGATCTGCACGCTCCCGTTGATCCACTGGTCCACTTCATAAGTGGCGATTCTCACCGAACCGCACCACCGGCACTGGCTGTGCGCAGCATTGCATGTTGCCTGCCGCTGAGATATTTTTGCGAATTCGTTGCGGATGCTTACAGATAACTGACACTATCATAACAGCTATCTATACCTGCTATTCTTCAATGGCCTTTGGGTTGTAATTCCTCTCTGGATCTTATGGGAGGCTTACCGTGCCATCAGTGTTGGCATGAGCCAAGCTGAGATGGTTGATCTCGTCAACTATCTAGGCAAGAAGGCCGACTGATCCGAAACCTGAATACTTATCGCTTTTGATTATTGTCGACGCCTTCTGATAGATTTGCCGATTTTCGAATAAGAAGATGCTGAGGCTGTTTGGGTATCTGTAGCGACGGTATGTTGAAGGAATCAGAGACGGGCTGGAGCTATTTTGGAGGGCGACTTAACCATTACAAAGCATGAGATGTGTAGCCTGTACGCCGAAGAGGGTTGTGACACGTGAACACAATGTATACAGAGAGATTTTGCATCTTCTGCAATTGTTGGAGCTGAATAGATCGTATGTCCACCCTGCTTCTATCTAGCGAGGTTGTTGACCTTACACAACGAGTCGATAAATGCCTGAAATGTGTCAGTGTGGTGCATGATGAAATACCTCTCGACATCATGATATGTAGAGAGGTATATCTCTAGGCTGAGTCGGCGATCAAGCCTCAATTCAGCGCGCTTGTCCCTATCCTGCTACGGGTAAACCAAGTATAAAGCTTTTGGGTGCTCGAGGGCTATAGACCAGATAGTTCATCAAGTTAATAAACCCTCAGTCTGATACGAGTCTTTCTCAAAACTTGGAGAGAAGTAAGAATACAGATAATTTTTTATGAAAGTGGGCTTTTCGAAAGCTCGCAGGTAGCGGAGGAGAGGAGGCAGATGTGTATGGGGTTGTCAAGCGTTTTCGTGCAAACGCTAAGCATAGCAGACAGACAGGCAACAGCCGGAGTGCCACATTGAAGGTCTTCAAGCAGACATTCACCGAGGATGGATACGCGTCTATGACGGTTCTTTTCGAATAGAGAGGGCCAGAAGATGAAGTTGTTGCGTGGATGAACGTCACGCTACGTCTCTTCATCGCATGTGAGTAGTCACTTGAATCAACACGCAGATTCAACGACTAGTCATTCATCAAACACACCCTGTAGCGTTCTCGCACTGTGCTTCCTGTCATGCTCTAGACTGGCTATTGGGTGCCGATCTGGCTAATCTAAAGATAGTCCAGTTGGATTGGATGATAGATATGGTCGCTGCACTGTCCTTTGGTTGCGGTTTGAATTGTGAGAAATCGAGGAGTGTAGAGTATAGAGGTGGCGCTGCTCAGATCCCACCTGCAGCACTACACATTCGAGTTCTTTTGTACATGTGTCTCCCTCTGTCAGCCTTGGTGTCGCTACCACCTTGATGCCAAAACAGAACTAACCTCTCTATTTCAAAGCTTGCCCCAGTTGAGGAGCGAGACGTGCACTTCTATTGTAGTGCTGTAGCGCTGCATCGGGGCGTTCCGTTCCGAAAGGATTCAATGTACCTGCAACTGCGCATAGGCTGCGCAGAAAAGCTGATTTGCACCGGTAATACTGAGACAACATATTACGCGCGTGAGGGTGCAAAAAAGAAAATACCGCTGAATTTTCAGGTCTACGTGATCCCCTCCGGACAATCAGACACATTCCACTTCCTCGACTGTCCTACTTGCCAGACAACTCATTCTATTTGATGTTCTCATAAAATTCATCTACCATCCAGACGATGCAAGCCGTTACAAAACATGATCCTTGGCGAACTCAACCAAAAGTACTCCCTTCGGCATGTCCTCCGTCAGCGGTCCCCTCATACAAAGCTTATGAGAAGCTTATGAGAGAGTTTTTATCCTCGAGTCCACATTTTACGGAGATGGAGCTTGACATGTGGCTTGCACAATTTCCAGCGGACGCTCAGCCTCCGGAATGGTACAGTCGGCCTGTAGTAATACGGGACGAGATCGATTCAGGCAATTTTGTCCAATGTACAAAAGGCAAAATCAAGTATCATAGGACGACCTATCAAACAAATTTCCAGATGAAACTGCGTGCAAAATTCGCGTGGCAGGTTCTTATTCTGCCTTGTCCGCCTGCGGGCTGGGATTCCATTAGGGGATGTATTCAGTCCCTTGCCTTGCCCCTTGACATGTCACTAGAAATTCGAGATTACGTCAGAGGTCGATATTTCTCTCCGCATTTTGAAATTGGCAATAATATGCCTGACCCGTAGCTGGAATATGACCTGATGTTCGAGATCGGTCCTTGCTCAATGCTGACATTCGAGTCTGGCAAAGACCCATTTGCACCCACACGTAAGTCACGTACGACAAATCACGACGTTGGCTAGGATGCTAATTGGTTCCTAAGTATTGCTTATCGTACCCAACGGTTTTGGACTGCGAATGACTGATCCTGCCAACGACCATATCGGCATCCCGCTCAGGATGGGCGAATCATATTTGCGCCTGAAAATGGACGGAAGGTTCGTTACGAGAGAATTCAATCCCACAGATCAAGTCTCGCAGTCTAGTCATGACACTCCGGAGGCCAAAGATTCTCAAGATTTTCCAATCGCTCAAGTCACTCAAGGCAAGGAGGAAGCTCAGCCCGCTCGAGATGTTCAAGGCTCTCAGGCTGGACCGAGCCTTCAGGACGCCCAGGAGACTCAGATTAGTCAACACCCTCGAGAAAAACGAGACACTCATGGCACACAAGACGTCCAAGGCAGACAAGACACACAAAGACCCAAGGCACTCAGGACACGCAGCAAGACCAAGCCTCGCAAAATGTACAAGCCACTCAGATCCAGCAGAATACTCAGACCAGCTTTGAATTTGGAGACCGGCAAGATGCCCAAGGTATCCAGGACTTTTGGTTTGTACTCAACTTCATCGACGCCATGGTGTAAAGATTTCCCACCAAAAACAGCCAACTTTAACGGATTGGACTTGTTGTAAAACAACATTACGAAATGCTTAATCTTTGAAAATAACCACAAACCCACTTCCCTATTAAATCCATTGTACTGGCGAGTTAGCACCTTTATGTGCTGTTGCTGCTTTGTTTCCGTGCAAAGTGGTTCGTAGTTGATACCTTCAATGACATCCAAAGAAGATTCTCAAGGGCTGCGATAGTCCCTTTGAATCTGTAACATGTCATTTAAACCCCTGATAAGAGGTTGCAGACTACATTACCACAACTTCCTACCAGCAACGAGCTTTGGCAGTATTAAACACAAAGAACCTCGAGTAGTTTCATTCACCAACAAACTTCAACTCGATACAGGTATAAGATGCAGCCGCTAAGTGGCTCGGTAAAGTCTGTATAGCGTGCACCCAAGCATTTCGCAAATGAGGAAGCAAGGTAAAAGTAGCCTGTGATTTATGTTGATTCTAATCAAGCATTATCATCACTACTTCACTTGCTTTGACGTTCACCACCCCATCGATAATTCTCTCTTTTGTCTCGCGACCTACGATTGCCCCATCAGGTGAAATCGTACGGCCAGCAAAGGTGATGCCTTCTTGAACCTCTGCACCGGCTGCAGTAAGCCGTCGGACACTTGCTTTACAGTTCTTACCCCCAAGCTTCTGTGGCATGGTGAACTCTACGCTGGGCCTTTGAGCTGCAGGAGTGGAACTGGAGTTAAAAACATCCATATTCACAAGCACAACGCTCTTCAGCTCTAGACGATGTCGCCTACCTGAGTAGATCGCATATCCCGCAAGGCTAGTCGTGTTCACAATTGGCACAACCTGCGCATCTGAGTCACCAAGTGCAGTCGCAATAAGCCAATTGCCGTAGTACAACGGTCTCGGTCCCGGAGTGGTGGTCCCGTTCTGAGTAGCTTGCCACGCCGAGTAGCGGTACCCAGTTCCCATATGCCAGTAGATATTCGAAATATTCAGACTCGCAGAGTATAGCGCATAATCAACGCTCCACACAGCGGCTCCAAAAACATCACTTACACCGGCCAAGCCCTGGCACGCAATTGAGTTCGTCTCGCCAATCACATATGGCAGCCCTTTGGACACAGTGTACGCAGAAGCGTCCTTGTGGTAGTCCATCGCGTCTATCAGAGCGGTGCGGTTCATGAGATTGCCTGCAAGCGTTGGCTTGATGGGCCTGCATGCCGCACCGAAATAGTTGTGCGTGCACCATGTTTTTGCGAGATGATTGGAGTCGATGCCCAGGTCGATAGCGGTTTGTGCTGTCCATGATACGTCCTCGCTGATGGTACCAGGGGAAACGAAGGCGCCTGCTTGGAAGATTTTGCGGTCTTTCCTAGGAAGAACGCGACTGGCGATGGCGGATGTGCGAGAGACCCATTCGGGGACATACTGGGTAATAGACCATGTAGTCAGGTTGCGATCGACTGGGAACGCTGAGATCGAAGTCAGAAATGTATTCGTTTGCATGCATCAGTTGTAAAGTTACCATCAAACTCGTTTCCAACTTCTATCGCGAAGAGATCCTTTCCAATCCCATTGTAGAACGCCTCGGCTTCTGTTGCACTACTATTCTCACCCTTCTTGCCGCTGTCGAATGTAACGCCAATCGTGTACTTTGTGCCCCTGGGAAACACTTTAAAAGACTCGAGGTACTTCGGTCCCCAGGTCACGTTCGCAGGCTGATCCGCACCAGGTGTAGCAAAGTTCTGTATGATTGCCTCTTCCTGATCAGGTGTCCAGATAGCATGGTTCGCCGTAGTCCCGCCAACCCGGATCGGGACCGCAGCGCCCGAGATGTCTTTGAGGTTTTGCAGCATGTGGTAGGAGAGCTTGTTTGGCGATCTTGTTCGGTCAGCAAGTGTCTTTCTGAGGTAAGAGCAGGAGTGCCATACGATAAATTGCCCGCCAGGTCTCCAAATGAAGCGACCTCCATCGAGTAGCCTTGGAATGATCCGCTCAGAGTCTGTGTCCCAGGAGGTGGTGCATCAGGGATATTGAGAAGCACGGTTTGCGCAGCTGCGCTGATAGCAGCAAATAACAATGTTGTCATAACGCGCAAACTCATGTTCAGTGTTTTGCAATTGCAATTGCAGGCCCAAGTGCTCATAGTTTAAATCCCAACCAGATGTCGAGATGCTTATCTAAGGGCCAGCCATGTTAGATGAGATGCTCAAACGGCTCCACACACTCGGGATGTGGGGATGGGCCTCAAGAATGCGAAAATTGAGGCTTCTTGGTAACTGCCATTGTATGCAAACACCATTTGGTGATTGGTGGAATGATCTTGCTATTTCTTTGTGGGGTATAACGATGCGGAGGGAATGTGGGGTGTAGCGATGCGAAGGGATTGTGGGGTGTAGCGATGCTGAAGGATTGCGGGGACAGTAGTGATGCCGGTAGTTTCAGGTCGATCGCGCTCGTGACTACCTAGGTAACTACCGATTCTGTCGGGACTCGGGCTCTTGGGCCTGAGGAATACCCGTTTTCCCGCATCACTCGACTCCAATATTCACTAGTTAGAGAGGAGAATAACAGTATGTCACAACTCTGTGGTACAGCAGCTACAGCGGGCTGCACGGCCCCAGTCAGACTAACTCACCATACTGGCTGTTCTATCATATACCTAGCGTACTATATACAGCCATTCCATACCCGCAGTTCCAACTCAGAATGACTGTCACGTGCGCTAAGTCGCTCAGTCGAGCTGCATCGCCAAAACCTCATCGCGTTCGCCGCCGTTGGTGGGCGTGAACATGAAGGTTCCCTTCGGCACACAATCGCCCTATCTCTCTGACTCCGAGCTAAATCCTGACCTCGTGAGTGATTCAGAACGAACGTACAATCAACGACGGATCTCACTATTAGATGAGAGGGCGTTTGCACAGATTGTAGGGGATATAAAGGGTGAAAGGAAGGGCCAACTTGAAGAACGAGCTTGCCAAAGTGCAAGGATGCTATCGAGGCCGACACCTGGGCAACAGTGGAAGATGTAAAGACAGGTTTTCCGCAACTAAAACATCAGCAGAGAAGTAACGAGTTTGCCATAGTTTATCCATATGCCAATTATACAAGCACAAAATCTTCTACCGCAATTCCGGCAGCCCTTAAACTCTTCGGCAACACAACAAGCTCGTGCGGACTCCTAGTATACCGCTCAACCTTGATTCCAGCCTCCTCAAGCAGCCCATCGGGATCAATCCGCTTTAGCTTCGTCTCATTATCATAAAGCGCGGTCCTCCACCCATTGATGCGCGGCTGTTCGGGTCGCCCTGTGTTCCACACCGCCTCGAACTTTGCTCGATGTCTGCCCTGGTATATCGCCTCACCGCTCATCAGACCGTGCACATAGCATGCACCAACTACAAGCCAGGTTTGAGTGCTGTTCGGCTTAGGCACCGGACGCAGGAGGATGGGAGTCTGGCAGCCGAAGATAACGCAGATGACGTCACCCTTTCGTGTGCTGGTTGGCGAGAGGCCAATGTAGCCGTTATTCGTATTGAAGAGACAGCGACCTTCTAGGGTCTGTCTCATGCATTCGAGATAAGACTCGGCATCGTAGAGGATGTGAGAGTTTGTAGGATCTTGGAGGGTGCTGGACCATTCTTGGTTAATAAGGCTGATTGCTGCGGTGATTCTTGGTGATCGACGCTCGATTCGTGACGTTTCGTCGTCCATTTGAAAACCACCGGCGACGAGTGTGTGGGCGTACGCCTCCACGAGGCTTTGTCCGTTTCGGTATGTGGCATTCAGCTCCGGCTCGGTTGGCTTTATAAGTTGTAGGAAACGTTGCGAATGCTTTTCATGTGATTCGTTATCCAATGCATGACTTTCAAATGTTTGGCGGATTTCTGTGATTGAGATCCCGGCGACTGTGCAAGTCAAACCATCGTTGCTGAAGGATGCAATTGGCGAAATCGATGCGCATGCACTCCAAGGATAGACAATCTGCAGATTAGTCCTGAGCGGAGTTGCCCAATCCGGGACCCATGATGGAATATCGAGAGCTATGGATGAGAGCTCACAGATGACAAGCAGCTCTAGCGTCCGTTGCATCTCTATTGAGCGTCGTGCAATTTCAATGAAGACATCTCTTACTGGCAACGAGTAGTCTGGCATGACAGTGATGCCGCCCTTCATAATCTTCAGGTTGGCGTATATGACATCATGAGGATCGCGACAATGAAACCGTTTCATATGTTCTCGCAGATCAACGTACGTGATGCCCCCATAACGTTTTTTCAGGCGACCAATGACGAAAACCTGCGATACTGCTTTCTGGAAAGAGTCATACGTTTCGGAGTTTTCGATAGAACCACTTGTCAATTTACTTTTCAGGCAGAAGATGCTTTTCCAAAGATCGTCTTCAGCGAATATTAAAAGGCCGCATTGGAAAACGACATTACTGGAAAGACTGATTTCTTGTACAATCCATGCACGCTCGAAGTATGAGCGCGAGAATAATGAACTGAGCCATTGTAGTTCTTGATCCGTCCATGGGACTCTGGATGCTGGGTCGCCCCATTCTGCTGCTGATGGCGTCTCTGACTTGTCTCCTGCGTTTCGATACTGGTCTGAAAACGTCTTCTTTTCTCTGATTGAGCTAGAAGGCTGCATTTCATGGAAGCGCCAGTCCACTTCGACATGAGTCGCTATCGTTTGGAGGAGATTGATCGCTTTGCTGCTTTGGTTCTCTTCTGGACCAAGCCATGATATTGTTGTTTCTGCCAGCCGGTACACATTACCCATGTTGGAGACCTGAATGCTCTTCTCAGAGATATCGCTCTGGTTTATACAGAGTGCATCGATCCAGATCAGACGTGATTTTTTCGAGTGCCGGAGGTGCCTCAGGGCACTATCCAGGTTCCTGGTCGTTGCAATCATGCCAGAGTGGGTATCGGTACCAACAAAGACTTGCGAAGGATTCTCCTCTGTACCCCAAACATACGACAGAGCTTCGTAAACAGGGCTTGATTCCTGTGCTTGCAGTCAGCATACCACCTTGGACTCGAGAGCGCAAGGACGCACATCAAGACTACGAACGACAAATTTGACTTGGACATCGTCTATGAATTCTCCTGGCTGTAAAACAGCGACCCGAATCTCGTGTTCTGGGTGCGCTAAGGGTTCATATCGATATGCCATTCTCGAAGTTTAATGTTGAGGACGTAACTGTGGAAGTAACGAAACAAATACCGTATAGGCTGGCCTACGTCTTGATCAGATGAATGAGTAAAGGTAAGAGAAAATGCAGGAGGAACATGAGAGAAGCAACAAGCGGAGTCAGCTGAATGAAGTATTATTTGAGCTTAGCGCAGCTTCCTGCATATGCACTCAAGTGGATTGTGCTTCTAGGCTGTGCACAAGACTGAACAGCTGAACATGTACAGAATTCATGTTTAAACCCTAATCTTCCAAGCTATCCAGCCTATCTAACCAACACTTTCGATGCGGTTTGTGGCCAGACACGTCTAGTTATTACGGAGTGGTGTTAATCGTACCGTGCACGATCAAGAAAGACTCCGTGGGAAGACAGCGCAGACGCTATTCTTCTGTGGCTCCTCATTGGTCAATAACAACGGATTTCCAGTAGCGTGTCTTAGACGCATCTCTAGCGCGAACCCTTCGGGATTGTGGACGAAATACCGACTGCATCAGTGTCGGCCCCCATCGACTTTCAAGTGTTGTGGGCAGGTAACTCGTCAAGTCTTGTCACGAAAATGATTTAGCTTCCGGAAGCGCCGCTCTGACCATCTGAGCAGCCCTGTGAGTGAAATTTTTTCTGCTGGGAGTCACCACAATAAACACGCGCATAGGAACTCCACGATGTTATTACTCGATCTACCAAATGAGCTTCTTTGTCGAATCTGTGAGGTCTTAGACACTGTCCAGGAGATTACGTCATTCAGCCAGCTGAATCACCATTTGCATCAGCTGACTGAGGACCATCTGTATCGATTAGATGCGCAGGGTGGAAGAAGCTCAGCACTGCTATGGGCTGCGGCTCATGGGCAACTTCAGACTACCAAAAAAGCTCTGAAGGCGTTGCAGAAAAGTGAGCAGCCGACTGCTGGCTCTGAGGCCGACGCGAACACGACTAGTGAACCCGCGACCAACCCGGTTGGCATTGCCTTGGTAATCGCCGCGGAAAAGGGCCACACTTCCCTCGTTGGGCTTCTCATTAAGCATGGTGCGGATCTGGACTGGAGAGACCCCAAACTGAGGCAGAGCGCCATGGAAACAGCATGCACCAAAGGCCACATGGAAATTGTGAAGCTTTTGCTCGAGTCAGGCGCAGACCCTTCCCGGGGGCAGTACATACGGCCTTATCCAATACAATGCGCCGCGATGATGGGCCATACAGACATTGTGGAACTGCTCATCGACGCTGGTGCGAGCGCAGACACGTGCACGGGCAGACCGGACGGAGGCTCTTTTCCTCCTTTGCAGCTTGCCGTAAGGGGGAATCATGAGGAGACTGCGAAACTTCTGATCATGAAAGGTGCCAAGATCAACCTCCGGATTGGCCGGATGCGCACAGTACTTGAAGAAGCCGTCAGTTGCGATCGTCTGTGGGCTGTCAAGTTGCTACTTGCCTCAGGTGCCCTGGTTTTTGCTCCTGCTTCAGGATTGGTCCACTCCCCCGCGCTCCAGATGGCGAGAAGGTCGGATCGCGAAGAGATGTATAAGCTTTTGAAAGAACACCCGGTCTATCTCTGGCCCAGAGACGGTCAATGCCTGGCTCAAGACGGGAGCATAGCCGCCAGAAGAGCCGAAGACCTTCGATCCCAAGAAGGAATACCACCGCATCTACGCAGATCTGAGCGCATCTTAAGCAAACGCATAGCATGTAACAGATACATACTAGTGTCAAGCTTCTAGCATCTTCCAATTATGCCAGTAAACAAATAGGGGTAGTGTAGAGGCATGGTAATATCACATGCTATCTTTGCTCTACTTCTACTATTACGTCGCGTTAGGACAGCTATTGCTTAATGTTTGAGAATTAAGACGGAGGGAAATATAGCGCACATCCTGCAATTGCTGGAACAGCCTTCTTATTAGGCTTAATGTGCAACAGTCTTAGCTGCCATTCTTTCTCGACTTTGTTGAAGATGCGTGCATTCCTGCCATAGTCATCCTGCCGGTTGCCTTGGACTTGCGTGACTAAGCCTTTCGACGTCCTTGCTTAGCAGTTGTAGCTGGATCGCGTAAGTGAAAATGCTTCTAATATCAACGATGTATTGTTCCAGAGGTCCATAACGCAGCATGATCAGATTTAAGTCGATAGCCTACCAGGGTCGTGCCTGGGTCAAGATTATTCCAGGCATAAGTCTTCATCTAATGTTCTTATACACTAAGAACGAATTGGCTATGTGCTTCGGTTACCTCTTTGTCACAGCAGTCATAGCAGGCGCTCTTGGAGGGTTGCTAGCTTTTGGTATTAGCCAAATAGATAAAATGCGTAGTATGTCTCGGTGGAGAGTAAGTTCTGTAAATTTTTATGCAACAATAGTCGTAAAGGGACTGACAAGCAAGCAGTGGATCATAATCATCATAGACATTTTAACTGTCGTACTCAGGACTACTATCTTCTTTGTTCTTCTCAATCATGTCAAAACTGCATACTTCTTCGATGTTATGGACAAGGATTTAATGGCTATTTGTCGAAACCGCAGTCATGAAAATACAGCGAGTGCGCAGGAACCTAGCAAGAAGGATCGCTGGAAGCTTCCAAAGACCAGAAGGTCTTGATCTACTCCGTATCTCAACTTAGTGCTGATACAATGCTTCATAGTAAGTGCTGTTTTATGAGAAGTGAAGGCTTTGCTGACGACATTGTGTCAACAGGGTATTCTACTTCTCTCCCGACCAAAAACAAAGGGCTAGGTACACAGGATACAGCCCAGCTACAGCTGTTGACTATTACTTATGATTTCCTTGGAGCAGTGGTATATAGGAACGCTGCCTTTAATCTCTCATTTGAACAAAATCCCAATTCCCTAATGATGAGACTTGTTTTGGAGGCCAACGCTCACATCTGCTCGCTGTTGTTCAATTTCTGAAAAACATCTTGGATTTTGAGCGATTCCGGCTCCAGAATTTACCACGTGACTGTAGACGATCGAGATCGCAGCCGCCTGGACTGAGACAGGCTGTCCTGTTAGCATTAAACAGGACGAGGTGAGGCGTGGCGGAGTATGTAAAGTCTGTTACGTGTCAGCTCCAACTCGGCATCACTGACATACGTTGACCTAATCCAATACCGATGTTACTCAAATTGGGACTGTAGATAGCTTGAATCTCCGGTGAACGAGGGTGGTGGGGCTTTGTGCTCAGCTGGGTTACGCCACATCGCTTACGCTGGTCGCAGTCGAGACTGGGCTGCCCCATAAGAGTTACTCACATATATATGCTGGACTTTCCCGCTCTGCATCCTGAGAACTGTAAAGCCAAGCGACAAGATGTGCATTGCCAACGCGCCGCCCGAGAGCCACACTTGCTCCGCCGAATGCCCTGTCTGCTACCTCTTCACCCTCGACAACATCACGAAACTATTGCAAGGTGGAAAAATCGAGCTGGGCGTCGTCGACGTCTTTGTCAAGCTCGCGCAGGCGGGATGTCTTCTTTGCACCCAGTTGGTGGCATGTTGGGAAATGAATCAGCAGGTACACATTTGAGATGCTTGAATCGTATTGCGACTGATACGGGGTCTTCAAGATTTTCCAACCAGGCGCCAAAATAAGCGCAAGACGGCAAGAAGATTCTGCAATGGGTCTGCTGTTCTCTATATTGTTCGAGATACGCGAGCCAATTGACCTCGACTCTCTGCGCGAGGGGACCGGGACGATCAGAGATAAGAAGTTCAGATCATGGGCAGTTCCATTCGGACTATTTTTGAGACGCTCGCGAGCAGTCACCACCGAGCCTGAAGAGGAACCGAATGTCTTAGACCTCGTGATTCCAATGCAAGCACCTGATGCATGTGTGGATACGCCAGAAGTGTTCAACGCCGTCAAACTACACCTTCGCACCTGTCTCGTAGAGCATGAAGAGTGTAGGAAGCCAGATCCAGCTGCACAGCCAACGAGATTGCTTTACCTCGATAACAATGAGAAGGATCGGGTGTTTGTACAGGAAACCCATGTAGGTACGCGATGGGGTACTACAGAACAGGTCAAGCTTTCAAGTGCTGAAGTCAAGAACTTTTCAAAGAAAGGTGTTCTTGTTAGTTCACTACCTCGAACAATCCAGGACGCAATCTTTACGACGCGTCAGTTGGGTTTGATGTACCTCTGGGTCGACACGCTGTGCATCATACAAGATTCTATGGAAGACAAAGATCGCGAGGTTGCGAGAATGGCTGTCATCTACACGAATGCTACGATCACAATCTCTGCCGCCACTGCCGCAGATTGCGGAGACGGATTTCTTCATGATCGAATAGAGGTTGCACTACGACTCATGGCCGCAATGTGCTTGCCGGTTCTAGCAACTCCGGATGAAGAAACACTAGAGGTTGTTGAATGGGTATATCTATGCCCAGACACATACTCCGGACACAAAATCAAGACCTTCGACGAGGAGACCATTAGCAAGAGAGCCTGGACTTATCAAGAGACGACCCTTTCACCTAGACTGTTGATTTATGGGTCTGGTCCGCCGCAGTGGCACTGCAAAGAAGTGTGGAAGATCATCGGCCTTAGAGTGCATCCTAGCAATTTGCCTAATCCGAATTACACATCAGGAGTCATGAAGATCACACTTGAAAATGGTAGCATCTCGGCAAATGGCACGAAGAAGAGCGTAGAAAGGCAACCTCCACCGCTGGATGAGATTGGTCTGTGGCACACGAACTGGTTTCCAGTCTTAGAAAACTACTCCCGGCGAGGATTAACAGTTCAGACAGATAAGCTTGCAGCTTTATCTGCAATGGCTGCAGAGTACAGTTCACAAGAGAAGGGGAAGTATGCTGCTGGCTTGTGGAGCGCGTCTCTGCCGCGAAGTCTCCTGTGGAGAAGCTCAAGATTCAATCCCGAAGGCCAAACAGAAGACCAAAGTCATGGCTTGACCGAAGTTCTGTCCAGATTACGTGGACTTCGTGTCAAGGAACGTTCATTGGACTGGCTGAGCTCGCGGGTATTTGACAGATCAGCTTCAAAGACACCATCAGACTGGCTGGCCAAGTACGTCGCGCCGACTTGGTCGCCCATGTCGAGTCGAGAAGCGATTCGATTCGAGTGCTACGCAACGCAAGAAGAGAATGAACACCACACATCCTTGGTAAAGATCAACGACGTACACGCAGAGTTAGGCACAACCAATCTCCACCCTTACGGCAGAGTGAACTTCGCCTACCTCGACATGACCGGGCCACTGATGCCAATCTCCTGGCAAGACCTGACCGCTCAATTCGTCATTGTTGTGAACGGCGAGCCGTTCCAATACTGGGACTATATCATCCCAGACGACCCGAGCTATTTCAAAGGGCTGAGTGCGAAACATGCGCCTTCATTCAACCCGCAAGAGCTCGCCGACACAAACGTCAAGCATCCGTTCATCGATGGTGACGACTACTCTCTCCTAATTGGAGAGAGCAAAATACGGATCACGAATTCTGTGGAACCGAAGCCTGTATCACTCGAGTGTCAGGAGTCAACCACGAAGTTCGAGGTGCTTGATGATGTGAAAAGCACCGTCTTCGACGCTCTGCGTAGAGAAGGAGGAGCCGTGAGTCCCAGCAAAGGGCTGCGGCGTTCTATGCATAACCTAGCAAGCAAAATACGTGGCAATGAAGGCAAGAACGCCGGAGTAGCTGATGGGAGCGGGCTTGATTTCTACCTCCTCGAAGTGGAAAGATCCACCAGTCCAGCTGGGCTCGTACTCAAACGAGTCACTGGCGATGTCTATGCCCGAGTAGGGTACTTTGCCAGAAATCGCGATTTGGATCCGGAGATTGTCTGTCTGCCTGGTCGGGTGCAGGTCCGTGGGAAGCGGACGTTCAATTGGGGTCGACCGGATTTGAAGGATACTTGGAGCGAGGACCTAAAGTTAACGAGGTTTTATCTAGTTTAAGAGACTTTGTGACTAGATGCTATAGATCAATTTTAAACCTACCTTCGTATTCTATCTACTAAGTCTCTATATCTACAAGGTTCGTTAAGCTAATAAGTTATATTATTGACCTTGTTAGCTTCTCTAGCTTCTCTAGCTTCTCTAGCTTCTCTTACTTATTCATATACACGAAAAACACAAGGACTGATAAGATTGTCAAGCCTTTTCATGCTGCGGTTGTTGAGAAATCCTAGTGATTGTGTGAAGGTCTAATGTTCATGGGAAAGTGGTGCTTGTCGCAGGGATGCGACGTAGCCAATCAGCAGCAGCCGTGCACTGTGCCAAGCACGTCACGTGATAGCGCGATCGCGCGATTGCAGTTGTCGGACGGCCCAGCCACCACACTTCCACCTCCACCTCCACCTCCACCTCCACCTTCACACTGTTCGCGCAACATTCCATTCTTGTCACCAGCTTCGTCTCGCGCAGCACTCCGATCAACCGCTTTGCTTGATCCCCATCCGAACGATATCGCGCCCTCCGCCCTCGCTCCGCCCAATTGCGTCTCGAGTCTAAGAACAAGCCCATCATCCTTGCGATCTCACAAGGCTCTTGACGGCAGAGGCAGGCGCATTTGGCCCGAACCAAACCGTCTGTCGACTGCCGGCAGCAGGGTGGGCTGCGGGTCGAGGACTTCGTTCGTACATCCGGCGTAGCGACGGTCGTGGTGAAATTAAGCACACAGAGTCAAGGCTGCTCCGAAGCCTGGGCGGGTGGGTTCCCTTGCCTTGCGCACGTGCACCGCGGCCAGAAATTGTTTGACTGCGCTCGCACTCGCGCCAAGGGGGATTTGTTGGTGAGTACAGTATTGGTGTCCTTTTCTTTTGGGTAGCTGCAGCTGCTATGAATGTCGATCTTGGTTTCAAGGTGCTGGTCTATCCGGCTACTGACCCCCCAGAACCGTCTGTATCGCCGTGCGTGTGCTCCTTTGTTTTCAAGTGTGATACTGCCAAGCGCGCAACGCTGCTGCTGTTTACCTCAATACCCACCATTCATGATGCCGAGACCCCGTTCGTGCTGCAGTACGATGCCGACATGTTGGAGCGGGCCACGCTCGTCAGCAACAGCGGGTCGGTGACGCGATCGAAAATAGACACGATGGTGAGGGAGGAGAGGGGAAAGGGAAAGGGAAAGAGGCGTCTCGACATCAAGACTCTCCATCTTACGACTATGGACGTGCCTCCTTTGTGGTGTGCCGCCGCTACCCCTTCATTCAGCCCCCAGCCAGGAAACGAGCCTGCTTTCCAGCAGTTTTCCCATCTCGCCAGGGCGAGGTACATCCATATCGTGCTCGATGTCCCTGGTATACATGGCAAACACCAGAGCATGTTTAGGGCTTTCAGCAAAAGAGCCAGGAACCTTGAGGGCTTCCCAGTCAGGGACTTACTCATCGAAAAGGGCCTGAGGAAAGCGAGCTGGGAGGTCTTTGCGCCCAGCGAGATCGCGCCCAGCGAGACTATTGGAGTGCCGCCGGCCTACAGTAGAGAAGGACAGGCCGAAGGCGAGAGCGAGGGTGAGGGCTCTCGAACCCGCAAGCGCTCGAGGCCGGGTAAGCTTCTCGACGACCCCATCAACTCCACATCGACTGACCCGCGCAGAGAGCCCCAGCAATCTCATCCAGCCGTTACGGCGCTTCACTCGTCAGTCTGTCGTCGATGCGCACTCGGACCACAAGCGCGTGCACTTGGACCACGAGCCCGGGCACCCGGTAGCGGAGGCCGTTGTTGCAGAAGGGCAGGCGCACCCGGACACGGACCACACGGACCACCAACACTCATCCCAGTCGCACTCGTCTGACAAGACCATCCCGTTTACTGCGGAGGAAGAGGCTGAGAATTTCCGACAGGCGCTCGCAGCTGGTCACCAGGCTGAGCGTATCAATGTGGCTACCGCGAAGCAGTTTGACCAGCAAGCTGAGGTTATCAATGCTGCCATCATGAAGCAGCTGCCTGCCCATCTTGACAATGTGGTAGGTGCCGCCGTCGCCAAACAGCTACCGGCGTACCTCACCCAAGACCTGCTCACTGCCACTGTCGATGCGTTAGTCAGTTCGCAACTCCGCACAGTGCTGCAGGCCACCCTTTTCAAAGCCATCGATGCCGCTGTAGCGAGACAGCTGCCAATGTACTTCACCGAAGGTCGGCACTATGATGCCGTCGACGCGTCAGTCTCCCATCAGCTCCGCCCTCTCCTGCGTGTCCTTCTCCCCGAAGCCATGGAAGCCCTCTTCAAACCCCCCTCACCTGCCTCTCCCGCCCTCTCCTCTGACTCTGATGGCGACTGGTACCTTAACCTCCCACCCCTCTCTCCCTTCGGCGAGCTGCTAGTCCCACATCTTCGCTCCCACCTCGCCTTCCAGTCGGACCTCGACGCGCAAAAAACCCTTGTGCGCTTTGAGAAGCTGGCCCGCAAGACACTGCATGAGTTGGAGAAATCCGCTGCTGACGACCGCATGCGCGCGCAGCTCGACTTCGAGGATGATATAGCGAATCTTAAAGATGAAGCGCTGCTGATGAAAAAGGATCTTGTTGACAATATGTGGCGCGATGGCCAGGAGTTGCTTGAGGGGGCAAGGGGGGCGTGCGCGCGCTTTGGCGAACATATCGACCATCATTTAGATCAAATCAGCACCGAGATTGACGACAGGATGGGCGGCGCGGGGCTGAGAAAGATGGTTGAGCGCGAAGTGAGGAGGCAGCTTAGCGAGGGGAGGCAGAGCGCTGCGTGGAAGCGGAAGGGTAGGCTGAAGCGGAAGAGGGGTGAGAGGGGTGGTGGGGAGAAGCTTGGGAGGAGGCGGGCGGAGGTGGAGGAGTGGGAGGATATCTGATAAGAGGGAGGAGCTGATTACGAAGTTATAACATCTTTGCGACAGCTACGCGGTATCTACGCGACATCTACATGACACTCATATAAAGGTATGACATCATGTTGTATACCTCTTTAGTTCCTAACCTCAAGCACTGACGCTAATGCAGTAATAGTACTCAGGCCATATTTGAGTGCCACAGTTCTCCCCACCTGAGCCCATCACCGGGTTCCACTTATAGAATAGTGACAGATCGATCCCTGCATCATTCGCGAGTTTCCAGCAACCATCACCGTCTCCCGCTTGAACGAATTTGTTGCAGTTGGCGGCAAGCCCAGTCTGTGTTGCCGTAGGCTTGGCCGGGCCGCTGCCGGACCCGGTGGTTGTCGTCGGCGCAGGCGTTGACGACGAAGAGGTGCCGATACAGTAGAAGTACTGTGGCCAGATCTGCGTCCCGCAGTTTTCGCCCGCAGTACCAAGCACAGGGTTCCATTTGTAAAATTGACTCGCCTCGATACCTGCGTCAGTGTAGATGGCCCAGCACCCGGCTCCGTCGCCTGCCTCGAACCACTTGTTGCAGTCTGCCGGCTGCCCCGCCTGGACATTGGTAGGTTTAGCAATGCCACTGGTGGTAGTGCTTGTTGGCACCCTTGTGCTTGATGGCACGGCCGTAGTGACTGACGCTGTTGGCGAACCTTCACCGTTGACTCCGACACAATAGTAGTAGTCCTTCCACACCATCGTGTCGCAGTACTCCCCGCTAGAGCCCAGAATCGGATTGAGCTCGAATAGTCGACTCTGCTCGATAGCTGCATCGTTGGCGACTTTCCAGCAATTGGCTCCCTTGCTAGCAATCACATAACGAGTGCAACCCTCCGCGATGCCCTCTTGCATCAGCCATGGATCAATCGGTGTGGTTGGATGGTCGACGATCTCGAGCGTTGGAGTACTCCCAGGGCCACCCCGGATGGGACCTTCGCTGTCATCCGGAATGCTGTCGCTCGGAGGCGATACCCAGGACCCTCCAGGCCGTCTGCGGAAGTTGTCAGTGACATGATCGATGCTTGAGAGTTCTGTCCCGCGGAAGTGGCGTGAAGTGACGGATTTGGAGCTTGACGTACGAGATGCAGATGTACTGTCCTTCTACAAGGTGATCGCATGTCCCGAGAATGTTAGGATCCCAGGTCGCTAGTTGGGCACCATTGATAGGGTTCGTATCGTTGGAAGCTGACTTGCCAATGGACTCGCTGTCGTAAAATTAGATACTGATCAACGCAAACGGAAGAGAAGAATAAGGCTGAGGGAGTGGCAAGAATGGTGCGCGGAAAATTTACCAAGTTTGGCCTGCGCCTACGCGATGGAGTTGACAACCACGAGGCGCGCATATCTCTTCTTCCTCGACGTAACATGCCTCGTTCCCTGTCAGGACAATCAGGTTGCCAGTTGCAACATTGGTAAAACGCGCAATGTCGTTGCAGGCTTGGAAGCTATCGTTGGAACTCGTGCCCATCACGCTAATGATGACCTGGTCTGCCTCGCACGTCAAGGGTTCGGGTTCAGGTTCCTCCACAGTACCCGGACCTAACCCAAATTTTGGCGTCGCAGTCAACACCACTGGATAGTTGGGAAGTGCCCTCGTCATCACTTCGGCGACTATTGTCGTCTGGCACACCTCCTGGATATCCTGGAATTGCTCGACGAGGTAGTCAGAGTGATCTTCGTCTGGCAAGAATTGGGAGGAAATGCGCGTGTGCATCAGCTTAAGGAAGCATTCAGAGCAAAGAAGATCGTCGTCGTAGATATTGGCCATGCGGCTGTTTTCGGACGATGTGTTGGCGGGATTGATACACCACGGATTGGAAGGGTCTGTCGAGCAGTCAGGCCGGACGACATCGGACCCAACCCATTCTTGAGACTCTACAAAGCACCAATCGTTGGAGGATGACTTCAGACACGCAACATCGAGACCTGCAATGAATCGTGCAGAAAGCGTGTCTGCTTCCACCAGCCTGTCTCCGGAACGAAGAAATTCGCTGTCGCACGACTCAGCAACGTGCTCGTTCCATGCGCGGCTGGATTCAAGGCAATTAGAAGTGCAGAGTTGAGAAGTATTACTCGAAGTCCAGTAGATGTTGTCGACGTTGGAGGTCCATTGAAACAAGTCCGGATCGCAGGCCAGGGTCGTGTTACTGTCTTAATGTTGGTCCTTGATAACATGGCAGGTGAGTTCATTAATGCCGCGACTTACAGCGCACTTATACAAATAGTGGAGATGTTCAGGACTTCCGAAAGGCCCTGTGGATCGACCAACGGCCAAAGAGTGAAAGCCGAAGTATTATATGCTAGAAACAGCAGAACTGTTGAAAACCATAGAGGGAACATCGCAGCTGCGCACTGCTAGCAGCATAAACTGGTGGAAGGGAGACGGCGGCAACAAAGCCTTCAACGACAATGGGTCAGGATCCGACTTGTTTCGGCCTGGACATTCTCTGTTCTTTGATATCAGCCTTCTTTTACCCACCTCAATTCAGTAATAGTCAGTACTAGGCGGCAATAAGCCTGCCGTCCTTGGCGATCAAGCCATCACATACCCTGCGCATCCTCCTTCGGCTGTAATCTCCGCTCGCCCCGTTTTCTAGGTACCAAACAATTTTGAATCTATGTATGTATTATCGTACCATCTTACTCTCAGCCAGACTTAGGCCTCCAGTAGGAGCTACTGTAAACATGTTCGATGCCCGGGCACTGCGAAAATTTCACACTGCGGTACAAGTGCGGTGTAAAAAACACCGCAGGGGTGTAATATACACCGCAGATTGCCAGTTTACACCGCATTTATATAGATTTACCTAAAAGCGCGGTGTATCTTACCCTCTTAGCTATTTTAAGCCTGTTTTAGTAGTCTTATCTACTATATATCTATGTCAGATTGCCGACACCTATCCCATCTCCACCTCACCTCACCTCACCCACCTCACCTCACCTCACCTCACCTACTTCACCTACCTAACCCACCTGACCCACCTCACGTCGTCTCCTTCTATCCCACCTCACGTCGTCTCCTTCCATCCCATCTCAGGTAAGCCTGCAAATCCATCCCAAGTAGGATCAGATAACAACTGCGTAGATACTCACTTTGCTTGCCCCGCCAGCCAACAACGTCAAAGCTACGTCACTTTTGAGGCTTTTGAGGATACGTGACGTCATAGGTCTCTAATTGCGCGTCAATTGCCGTCACTTTCCATCCTGTCTTCCTCCAGCCCGTCACTTTCCATCCCGTCTTCCTCCAGCCTGTCTCTTTCCATCCCGTCTTCTTCCTTACTCACGTGCCTGCCTCCTTCATCATTACCTCCTTTATTGTTCCCTCCTTTATTATTGCCTCCTTCACTGTTGCCTCACATCCCTATTACCTTACCTTACCTTAGATCTCTAGTTACCTTAGATAATAGCAAATTTAGATAATATAATACTACAAATTTATGCCAAAAAGACCCTCTAAACAAGCCCTATAAAAAGTCTTATATACAGTGTAAAAAACACCGCATATACAGTGTAAAAAACACCGCGTACGCGGTGTATTTTGCATGCATTTTCCCGTGTATTTTACACCGCAGAGGCGCGGTGTTTATTACACCAATTTGTACCGCAGTGTCATTCATCGACTATGATGTAGTGCTGACCTTGCCAAGCTTCGGCAACATCATGTGCGCCTTGCAAGAAAAAAGGGTATGCATCTAGTGCAGGTCTTTTGGTAATCTTCCGGGCGGTTGTTCACCACCATAGAAGTGATGCATAAAGCGGCGAAAAAGTAAGGCAGTTCGCCAAGAGCTCGGGAAAACGGCAGTCTTGGCGTGCCACACCTTTCAATATGCGAGCCTGGGCTCACACTGCGGTACAACTCCGGTGTTATTTACACGAATGTGCGCTTTCTTCTGTGTTAATTTACACGTGCGGTGTCTTTTTAAGATAAATTTAAACATTTGAGGTGTTTTTCTAGCCAAAGTGCGCTTTCTTCTGTGTTAATTTACACAAATGCAGTGTTTATTAACACCGCTTCCTGTGTTTTTTTACACGATTTTGTACCGTAGTCTTACAGGCAAGCGTTAATAAATAACTAGAACGTGCTAGGCGTATTACACAAACTAAAGGGCATAACAACGTATTTAAAGTGCCTAAAATGTGTAGAGAAAGTAGTTTTTTCTTAGTCTTTAAGCTAGACGAGTTTGCAGTTAAACACAGCTATAACGTTAAATTTAGAGAATAGTCGCACCTTGTTTATTTATACTAAAGTGTCCTAGATCTTAGGCAGTACATTGCGATTTTTGATAGTAAGCGCGTTAAGTTAATAATAGTGTAACGGAGTTATCGTGAAGGCGCTTGGTGTTGTTGTGTTTAGCTGCCCTAGTTAGGATTAGTGCTACTGCCTAGCGTGGCGCGTATAACCTGCGCTCAGCGCGCACAAGGGGAACGACAAGTATTATTGTACCTACAGAATGTACCTGCTATTTCTCTACTACTTGTACTAGTGTAAAGCAAATACTATTGCCTGTAACTAGATCCTTACAAGGAGAGGTACATTAATAGATCCTAAAAAGGTACAAGCTATCTAGGATTAGCAAGCGCCTACTACAGTTAAAGGCGTGCGAGGATTTCTTAGATTTGCAAACTTCTACTAGAAGTTTATTAAGGACTTTGCTATATAGTTAGAACTACTTGTATAACTTACTAAAAAGGACATTCCCTTCTAGTAGGAAGAAGAATAAGATTAAGCCTTCTAGACGCTAAAAGAAGCTTTCTTATTAGACAAAGTCCTTGCTTCCCTAAACCTAGAGTAGGGAGCTATAGTAGAGTGTAATTCCTCTAGTTTTGCTATAGGGGCTATACTATCTTAAGAAGACCTATCTAGTAACCTTTATATAGTTGTATACCTCTCTTAGAAATTTATACCTACTAAAGCAAACTACTCTATCTATAATAAAAAACTCCTTATAGTAATATTCTTATTATAATAATAGGACTTAGAACTATAAAGTATATAGGAATTTAAAGTTGTTACTAATTATAAGAACCTTAAGTACTTTACTAAGAAATAGAAGCTTACTAAGAGATATATATAATAACGTGAGTGTATAGCGAGTCAGCTGGCTAAGCGAGTCAGCCACCCTAACAAGCTATTAGGCCTACTACTTGCAATTGCTTAACACTACAACATTGTATTATAACCTGCAGTAGATATTATTAATTGCTAATATCTACTCTATCTTTTCTACATGTGCGCAAATTATGCCTAGTCTCTCTACAGTGCTTACAGTGCCTTTTACCCCTCTTGCTTGCACCTGTTTAAACCCTACCCTCACGCGTCTCCCCCTCAACCTGCGCCCTAACGTTGTATTAGGCAATTAAGTCCTCTGCCTCTTCCTTTAACAGGTCTCTGCCCTTCTAGATTCGCTTTCTTTTCCGCGATTTGCGCTTAGAAGCAGCCTTGTTTGACGCTTCAAGCTGCAGCACTCGGGCTGCCAATAACGTCTGCCTATGCAGCAGCATTGCAGTGCCTCTCTGCAGCTGATCAACGATCTCTACTATTGGAGTTAGTGACGATCCTTGGTGCCTTTGAATACGATCGCGAAGCAGCGTTGATTAAGCCTCTATCTTATTAGCGTTGGTGGGTGTCTTGGGGTTCTATTAGGGCTCTACTAAGAGAGGCGGTGATAGCGTGCGAGGCTTCACGTCAAGCTTTGATAGCACTACTAATAGGTCACTAGGCACTAAGCCAGTTGCTCTGAAGCTTGAGAGGATATTTGCCTTTAAAAACGCCTTATCAAATACCTTTGCAAAGGTCGCAATAAAGGCTTTTTTGTCAATCCGGCCAATATAGTCCAGCACCAAGACTCTGATCTCCTTGGTTGGTTGGTTAGAATTGATTTTCGTCCAAAGGATGGGGATTAAGTCCACCATCCTGCCTCCTGAAGGGCATGTAGGACGTGCTAAGCTATAGATTTACAGTGCTACTGCACTACCCTAGAAAGCATTTCTTGTATTTGCGAGTATTTCTACTATTTCTAGCTATAGCTCTCCTTCCTGTTAGAGAGACTATGTAGTTTTAACGTATTAGGGGAGAACCCTTCTGTGTGTTTTAGAGGCATTTGGGTGCTATATAGGAGATAGAGAGTAGATTAGAGAGAGAGGGTTAGTATAGATAGAGGTTATCTGCTACTACTCTGTTAGACCTGTAGCTGCAGATAGAACAGAGTTAGTATAATACAGCAGTCTGTTGTTGCTGCTAGCTAGGATAGCTACCACTAGCAGACCTTGGTATAGTACTGTGTAATCTAGAGAAAAGCTCTAAAGGCCTCTAGATTTGTTAACAGCTCTGCAAGGTATGTAAGGCCTTCGCTACGGCTTAATAGTAGTATAGATAGTTATAGTAGCTATTAGATAAAAGACCCTAGGGTCTTACGGTAGAGTACAAGGTGCTCTAGCGTCTTATTGCACCTACACAAGCAGGTAAGCTTTGCGTTAGTATAGTTAAGCTATTAGTAGTACTAGGCAAAGTCTCTGTAACTAGATTAGATAGAGAGGAGCTTGGCTAGGATAGCTCTTAGCAGGTTAAGTTCGGCTAAACTCCTGCGTGGTGCGTAGTCTAGCTTCTAGCCTTTGTACTACTTAGAGAGTGTTCTCCTCTTATCTAACTACTATTTTTGTTATATACTAATTAGGAGTTGTTGTGCGGTAGTTTTTATGCCTAAGAGTGTAGGCATTGCAGCTTTTCTAGTAGGGAGCGAAGGCTGGCTAGCTTCTAAGTTAGCTAGCTTGTCTGCCGCTTTGTTTCCTTCGATGTTAGAGTGCCCTAGGGCCTACCTAATAGAGACGTTGTAGGTCTCTATCGCGCCCTAACACTTGAGGAAGGCCTATTGTGAGGTAGAAGATAGGCTGCCTCTTAGGCACTATATAACTAAGGTGCTGTCTATACACAGCTAGATTTAGCAGGTATAGAGGGCTAGTTACCTTATTATATACTAGAGGCCTCTCTATGCTCCTACTACTTCTGCGTTAAAGACGTGTGACGTAGAGTTAAGTAACCTGCGTCCTCTGTGTAGTTGTTTTCTATTCTAGTATACTATAAACCTATAGGTTACACGTTTCTCTCCTTCCTTTGTATACTACTTAGAGCTATCTAAGAAGATAGTAACATCTAATAGTAGGAGCTAGGCCTACTATTCTTTAAAGGCTTTAGCTGCCTTCTTCTTGTCTGCACCTAGCGTTAGGTCTGTTCGGCAGCTAGGAGAGTAGTAAGGGAAGTTTAGTGTCGTCCTAGGTATCTTAGGTAGAAGGGCTCCTAGCTGTTAGACCTTAGTCTAGGTTTGCTAGAGCTGCCTATATCCCTTGCCTCTAGTTACCTTAGGGATTACTGTACGCCTAGTAAGGGGATAGTCTGTATCTATAGTGTGCAGATACGCTGCAAACCTTAGTTTAGCTTCTTCTAGCGCTACTGCAGCAGAGGGCAGTCTAGCGTCTTAGAAGAGCGTAGTAATAGGGGTTGTTCTCTATACTAGGAGGATACCCCTTGCTGCTATTGCTATTATTTTGTCTATAGCCGCTATATGCTATCCTACGTAGGCGCTAGCTTCTAGCGGCCTGCTAGGCTTAAGCGTGTATAGAGGCTTAGTGCAGCCTCTGTACTAGCACTCTGTTCTATACAGAAGAGAGAGGTATATGCAGGCAATTATTGCCTTGCGCAGTAAGCTAGCTAGGGGCCCGTAGGTCGTCCTTGCTAGGCTGCAGATGTAGAAGGCTACCTAGGCAGCTTTTACAGCACGTGTGGCTACGTAGTACTTAAAGGTTAGTCTGCAGTTAAACTAGACCCTAAGCTACTAGAGGGCAGGCTTAGTGTTCTCTCTGCCTAGCAAGATTACGTTAATAGTAAGCTAGTCGTCTACTATACAGGGCAGCGCGTAGATGCCTTATTGTCTAGTAAGGTAAATTATTTCTTGCTTCTCTAGGGCAAATGTAACCTTGTTAGCCTCGCCCTACGCTCTAATCTGTCTTAGGTCAGCTGCTAGTAGCTTAACGTTCCTGTCTAGAGAGTGCGAGGCCTAGTATAGGCACACATCGTCTGCGTATCCAAATCTTCTCTCTATATCTATTAACAGCAGTTTAGCTAGGTATAGTGTGTACAGGACTAGGGAGAGGGGTGATCCTTAGGGTGTACTGCAGGCGACTAGGTAGCTAGGGGTGATAACTTGTTCAAGGCAGACCTATACCCTTCGTTCTGTAAGAAAAGAGTCTACAAATAAGAGCGCTCTTTAGGGCTATCCTTGTTAGACTATCTAGTGTAGCAGACAGTTCTTAAGGAGGGCGTTAAAAGCGCCCTATACGTCTAGGGTAACTATTGTAACATGCTGTCCTCGTACCTACGCAGCTTCTGTGTCGTAGGTGAACGCTGCAGTTAGATCAGCTGCAGATTGTTTTGGAAGGGCGCCTCTATGTTAGGGACTAAGGATCTTGTAGGTTATAGCAGTCTATGCAATTCTCCTAGCTACTGTTCTTTTAAGTCCTTTCCTAATGCAGGAGAGGAGAGCTATAGGTCTCTAGGATCTAGGTAATCTCTAGTCTCTCTTCCCTGCCTTTAGTATTATAGCTACTTCTGCCAGCTTCTACTGTATAGGAAAGTAGTTAAGTTCAAGGCACTGTTAGAAGATCCGTTAAATAAGTTCCCTGACTTGCGCCTAGCAGGCACAGAGCAGTCTTACTATAGAGCAATTAGTGCCTAGAGAGGTGCTAGAGACTGCTATAGTGTTTTAATCAGCTTCCTCTAGAGAGACGTGTATGCTCTATAGGAGAGGTGTTTAACTTTCTTAGTCTAGGTAGTGGTTAAGGTCGTCTTCTGCTGTGTATTAGTTAAGAACTTCTTCTTAGAGGGCCTCTGCTTTTTCTAGAGGATCTAATATAGTTGTGCTGTTGACTACTAGAGGTGCATCCTAGTTCTCTAGTGTAAGCTTGTGCTAGGCAATAACCCTAAAGAGTTCTTTGCTGTCCTTAGCGTTGTCTATAACGTATCTCCAGTATTGCCTTTTAGCCTGTCGGACTGTAGTCTTAAAGATCTAAGTCTCTTCTAGTAGAGAGCTGCTAGAGCATTGCTTTTTTGCATGTTTGTACCTTTGGTAGGCAATTTTGCAGTCTGTAGTCTACTATAGTGCTGCGCGCCCCTTCTTGTAGTTAGGCTTGCCTGCTGTCTGTATAGAGTGCTGAATTGTCTCTGTTAGTAGTATAACGTATTAGTCTAGTTGTGCTGTGTCTTATGCTGCAAGCGGGTTCGGAATGCTCTAAACGCCTATTTCTACTAGTCTAGTAAACTTAGGTATACTTGTCTTCAGGACTCTGTAGTAGTGCTGATCTAGGTATAAGGTACCTATCCTAGAGGTAGGGATAGACGTAACTATTGTCTTATAGTCTAATCTACTGTGCATGCTAGCGTCTACTGCTAATTAGGCAAATAGGACGTTAGAGAAGGTAAGGTTAATAACATAGCCTACTTAGTGTGTTAGTTGTCTAGGAATACTAATATAGTCTACAGACGCAGCAGTAGCCTATCTAGCTAGTTTGATTTTGCTATTAGTTGCAGTAACACTAGGTTTAAAGGTTTTGTGTTTAAGGTTAAAGTCTCCCCCTATAAGGCAGTGCTTAGGAGGTGTTAGGTGTGTAATATATTAGAGGACGTCTTAGTTATATACCTGTCTGTAGTAATTTAGAATAGAGACTCTGTTTATAACTACCTAGAGTAGGTCTAGGTAGTTAAGGCTTTCTCTAGTCTAGTAGTGCAGGTAGCGGCTTTTGCGGATATAGGTTATTACTCTAGGGCGTTCTAAACCTGTCGCACTAGGCGTGTTCTAGGTGCTAATAGGTGCAAAGTGTCTGAATCCTAGGTAGGTAGAGGTTCTTAAGTTAGCGCAGGTAAAGGGTTCTTAAACGCATATAACGTCTATGCCCCTCTAAAATGCAACTTCTAGTATTGTAATATAGCAGGGAGAGCTTCTGCTAATATTAGCCTAGTATACGCAGAGTAGTCTGTTTTGTATGCTAGGCTATTATTGCCTATCGTAGGCTAGGGTGCTGTTAGGTTGCTCTAGTATAAGGATAGTAGATTGTTACTTATGCTTATGTCTTCTCTCTTAGAGATAGACGAGTTAGTGTAGGCAGTAGTATATAGGTACATACTGCTAGCAGACATCTATACTAAGTTAAGGCTTTTGCAGCCTGTAGCTGCTTGCCTTAGTCTCTTTTCTCTATTAGTAGTAGAAGAGGATGCCTAGGAGACATTTGTTATTCTAGCAGAAGCTGCTCTACTTTCTTCTTCTAGTTTGCGCCTCTAGGCTAGAGGGTGGAGTAATATCTCCTGCTAGGTCTAGGTAGGTAATGCTATATCCTGCTGTGTTACCTAGTTGAGGGTTTCCTTAACTGTCCTGTATAAGTGTTAGTATACTGCCTTGCCTGCTTAATGAATAGCTTTTAGTTCTGTCTTTATAGGCTTTATCAGGTGTCTGTGTACCTAGCAGGGGGCTGCTAGGTAGTTTGTGTAGCTAGCTAGGTGTAGGCTGTAGTAATTAGCACACTTAGTTTTGTAGAGGCAGTTGTCCCTATAGGGTCCTTCGTGCCTATCTATGCAATCTCTACAGTGCACGCAGCATACTACTCTAGTGCAGCAGGCAGTGTTGTAGTACCCTTAGCAGCTAGGGTTGTATTACTGTATTATAGGGTGTTTGTTAATTATTTTTAAGAACGCGCTAGTTCTAAAAAGCCTAAATAAGCAGACTAGCTCTTTGTAGGAAATAATCTATATTGTAAGGCCCTGTTAATTAGCTCTGTGTCGTAAGGTCCTGCAGCTAACTAGCTGCTTGCCTGTTTAAGAGCAGGCCTCCTCTTCTACTAGCTAGGTAGTAGTAGGTATTTCTGTCCTGTCTAGAGTGTAGAAGGAGCTAGGAACTCCTTATACTATATAGTTAAACTAGCGCTCTAGGATCCTAATAGTATCACTATCTAGAGCGTTTAGAATATACTCCTAGTTTACTTAGGTTATAAGTTAATCCCGAATTACCTTGTTAGCTAGGGTAAGCGCCTAGCTAGTATTAATTAGTAATGTAGTAGGGATGTCTTAGAGGGTAATTCCCTCTATACTTATACATACAGCCTGCCTTACTACAAAGGGGGATAGTCGCTGTATTTGTCCTGTTAGGTTAGAGATTTAGACAAAGATATAGCAGTCCTCTTTAGGCTTAGACAGTAGGTCTAGGCAGGGTCTAGCTATATTAGGGGGTTAGTTATTACCCCTATTATTTAGCACTATAATTTTTAGGGCTCTCGCTACGTCTGCCTAGGAGCAGCGGCCTGAGCGTTAGCTATCTAAGTTGCTGTAGCTAGTGTTACTGCTCTAGTAGGAGTTAGTAGCTGAGTTGCTTAGGGAGAGAGAGGTTAGGGCCTAGATAACCTTCTGCTGCAGCTCTGCTGTAATCCTAGCTTCTTTAGGGTCTTTATAGCTCTCTGTGTAGTAGTCTACAGCTATAGCAAAGGTAGTAGTAATAGTATTCTATAACTAGGTAATTTTTTAAGTTTTAGTAATATAGCGTTAAATAGTATTATAAGCTCTAGGTTTAGGAGCGCCCCTACTAGGGATCTAGCTGCTTAGAGGAGGGGCCTAATAGTGTAGGTGCCTCTAGAGCCAGATTAGAGCGCGTGTATTAAGCTGTTACAGGGACTTAGGGTCTAGAGACCTCGTGTGCTAGGAGGAGAGAGACTCTGCTATCCTAGTAAGCTCCTTTGCGCGGCTGCGCGGGGGGCTAGGCGGACGTTAGAGGTACTCCTAGAATCAGCGCAGTAAGCTTGTTTAATTGCTAGGACTTTCAGGGCCTTAGAGAGGGTAGCCTAAAAATCAAAAGATTGGTGTTTGGTAACTCTAATCTCCTTAGTTGGTTGGTTAGAATTGATTTTTGTCTAAAGGATGGGGAATTAAGTCTACTATCCTGCCTCCCGAAGGGCATATAGGACGTGCTAAGCTATAGATTTACAGTGCTGCTGCGCTACCCTAGAAAGCATTTCTTGCATTTGCGAGTATTTCTACTATTTCTAGCTATAGCTCTCCTTCCCGTTAGAGAGACTAAGCAGTTTTAACGTATTAGAGGAGAACCCTTATGTGTGTTTTAGAGGCATTTAGGTGCTATATAGGAGATAGAGAGTAGATTAGAGAGAGGGTTAGTATAGATAGAGGTTGTCTACTACTACTCTATTAGGCCTGCAGCTGCAGATAGAACAGAGTTAGTATAATGTAGCAGTCTGTTATTGCTGCTAGCTAGGATAGCTACTACTAGCAGACCTTAGTATAGTACTGTGTAATCTAGAGAAAAGCTCTAAAGGCCTCTAGATTTGTTAACAGCTCTGCAAGGTATGCAAGGCTTTTGCTACGGCTTGATAGTAGTATAGATAGTTGTAGTAGCTATTTAATAAAAGACCCTAGGGTCTTACAGCAGAGTACAAGGTGCTCTAGCGTCTTATTACACCTATATAAGCAGGTAAGCTTTGCGTTAGTGTAGTTAAGCTATTAATAGTACTAGGCAAAGTCTCTGTAACTAGATTAGATAGAGAGGAGCTTAGCTAGGATAGCTCTTAGCAGGTTGAGTTCGGCTGAACTCCTGCGTAGTGCGTAGTCTAGCTTCTAGCCTTTGTACTACTTAGAGAGTGTTCTCCTCTTGTCTAACTACTATTTTTGTTGTGTGCTAATTAGGAGTTGTCGTGCGGTAGTTTTTATGCCTAAGAGTGTAGGTATTGCAGCTTTTCTAGTAGGGAGCGAAGGCTGGCTAGCTTCTAAGTTAGCTAGCTTGTCTGCTGCTTTGTTTCCTTTGATGTTAAAGTGCCCTAGGGCCTACTTAATAGAGACGTTGTGGGTCTCTATCGCGCCCTAATACTTAAGGAAGGCCTATTGTAAGGTAGAAGATAGGCTACCTCTTAGGCACTATATAACTAAGGTGCTATCTATACACAGCTAGATTTAGTGGGTGTAGAGAGCTAGTTACCTTATTATATGCTAGAGGCCTCTTTATGCTCCTACTACTTCTGCGTTAAAGACATATAATATAGGGTTAAGTAACCTGTATTCTCTATATAGTTATTTTCTATTCTAGTATACTGTAAACCTATAGGTTACACGTTTCTCTCCTTCCTTTGTATACTACTTAGAGCTATCTAAGAAGATAGTAACGTCTAACAGTAGGAGCTAGGCCTACTATTCTTTAAAGGCTTTAGCTGCCTTCTTCTTGTCTACGCCTAGCGTTAGGTCTGTTCAGCAGCTAGGAGAGTAGTAAGGGAGGTTTAGTGTTGTCCTAGGTATCTTAGGTAGAAGGGCTCCTAGCTGTTAGACCTTAGTCTAGGTTTGCTAGAGCTGCCTATATCCCTTGCCTCTAGTCACCTTAGGGATTACTGTATACCTAGCAAGGGGATAGTCTGTATCTATAGTGCACAGATATGCTGCAAACCTTAGTTTAGCTTCTTCTAGCGCTACTGCAGCAGAGGGCAGTCTAGCATCTTAGAAGAGCGTAGTAATAGGGGTTGTTCTCTACACTAGGAGGATGCCCCTTGCTGCTATTGCTATTGTTTTGTCTATAGCTACTATGTGCTATCCTACGTAGGCACTAGCTTCTAGCGGCCTGCTAGGCTTAAGCGTGCGTAGAGGCTTAGTGCAGCCTCTATACCAGCACTCTGTTCTGTATAGAAGAGAGGGGTATATGCAGGCGATTATTGCCTTATATAGTAAGCTAGCTAGGGGCCCGTAGGTCGTCCTTGCAAGGCTGCAGATATAGAAGGCTACCTAGGCAGCTTTTATAGCGCGTGTAGCCACGTAGTACTTAAAGGTTAGTCTGCAGTTAAACTAGACCCTAAGCTACTAGAGGGCAGGCTTAGTGTTCTCTCTACCTAGCGAGATTATGTTAATAGTAAGCTGCTCGTCTACTATATAGGGCGGCGCGTAGATGCCTTGTTGTCTAGTAAGGTAGATTATTTCTTGCTTCTCTAGAGTAAATGTAACCTTGTTAGCCTTACCCTACGCTCTAATCTGTCTTAGGTCGGCTGCTAGGAGCTTAACGTTCCTGTCTAGAGAGTGTAAGGCCTAGTATAGGCACACGTTGTCTGCGTATCCAAATCTTCTCTCTGTATCTATTAACAGCAGTTCAGCTAGGTACAGTGTGTACAGGACTAGGGAGAGGGGTGATCCTTAGGGTGTACTGCAGGCAACTAGGTAGCTAGGGGTGATAACTTGTCTAAGGCAGACCTGTACCCTTCGTTCTGTAAGGAAAGAGTCTACAAACAAGAGCACTCTTTAGGGCTATCCTTGTTAGACTATCTAGTGTAGCAGATAGTTCTTAAGGAGGGCGTTAAAAGCGCCCTGTACGTCTAGGGTGACTATTGTAATATACTATCCTTATGCCTACGCAGCTTCTGTGTTGTAGGTAAACGCTGCAGTTAGATTAGCTGCAGATCGTTTTAGAAGGGCGCCTCTATATTAGGGACTAAGGATCTTATAGGTTATAGTAGTCTATACAATTCTCCTAGCTACTGTTCTTTTAAGTCCTTTCCTAATACAGGAGAGGAGTGCTATAGGTCTCTAGGATCTAGGTAATCTCTAGTCTTTCTTCCCTGCCTTTAGTATTATAGCTACTTCTGCTAGCTTCTACTATATAGGAAAGTAGTTAAGTTTAAGGCACTGTTAGAAGATCTGTTAAATAAGTTCCCCGACTTGCGCCTAGCAGGCATAGAGTAGTCTTACTATAGAGCAATTAGTACCTAGAGAGGTGCTAGAGACTGCTATTATATTTTAATTAGCTTCCTCTAGAGAGACGTGTATGCTCTATAGGAGAAGTGTTTAACTTTCTTAGTCTAGGTAGTAGTTAAGGTTGTCTTCTGCTGTGTATTGGTTAAGAACTTCTTCTTAGAGGGCCTCTGCTTTTTCTAGAGGATCTGATATAGTTGTACTATTGACTACTAGAGGCGCATCCTAGTTCTCTAGTGTAAGCTTGTGCTAGGCAATAACCCTAAAGAGTTCTTTGCTGTCCTTAGCGTTATCTATAACGTGTCTCTAGTATTGCCTTTTAGCCTGTTAGACTGTAGTCTTAAAGATCTAGGTCTCTTCTAGTAGAGAGCTGCTAGAGTATTGCTTTTTTGCACGTTTGTGCCTTTAGTAGGCGATTTTGCAGTCTGTAGTCTACTATAGTACCGCGCGCCCTTCCTTGTAGTTAGGCTTGCCTACTGTCTATATAGAGTGCTGAATTGTCTCTGTTAGTAGTGTAACGTATTAGTCTAGTTATACTGTATCTTGTACTGCGAGCAGGTTCGGAATGCTCTAAACGCCTATTTCTACTAGTCTAGTAAACTTAGGTATGCTTATCTCCAGGACTCTGTAGTAGTGCTGATCTAGGTATAAGGTACCTATCCTAGAGGTAGGGATAGACGTGACTATCGTCTTATAGTCTAATCTACTGTGCATGCTGGCGTCTACTACTAATTAGGTAAATAGGACGTTAGAGAAGGTAAGGTTAATAATATAGCCTGCTTAGTATATTAGTTATCTAGGAATACTAATATAGTCTACAGACGCAGCAGTAGCCTATCTAGCTAGTTTAATTCTACTATTAGTTGCAGCAACACTAGGTTTAAAGGTTTTGTGTTTAAGGTTAAAGTCTCCCCCTATAAGGCAGTGCTTAGGAGGTGTTAGGTATGTAATATATTAGAGGACGTCTTAGTTATGTACCTGTCTGTAGCAATTTAGAATAGAGACTTTGTTTACAACTACCTAGAGCAGATCTAGGTAGTTAAGGCTTTCTCTAGTCTAGTAGTGCAGGTGGCAGCTTTTGCGGACATAGGTTATTACTCTAGGGCGTTCTAAACCTGTTGCACTAGGCGTGTTCTAGGTGCTAATAGGTGTAAAGTGTCTGAATCCTGGGTAGGTAGAGGTTCTTAAGTTAGCGTAGGTAAAGGGTTCTTAAACGCACACAATATCTATGCCCCTCTAAAATGCAACTTCTAGTATTGTAATGTAGCAGGGAGAGCTTCTGCTAATATTAGCCTAGTATACGCAGAGTAGTCTGTTTTGTATACTAGGCTATTGTTGCCTATCGTAGGCTAGGGTGCTGTTAGGTTGCTCTAGTATAAGGATAGTAGATTGTCACTTATGCTTATATCTTCTCTCTTAGAGATAGACGAGTTGGTATAGGTAGTAGCTTATAGGTATATACTACTAGCAGATATCTATGCTAAGTAAAGGCTTTTACGGCCTGTAGCTGCTTGCCTTAGTCTCTTTTCTCTATTAGTAGTAGAAGAGGATGCCTAGGAGATATTTGTTATTCTAGCAGAAGCTGCTCTACTTTCTTCTTCTAGTTCGCGCCTCTAGGCTAGAGGGTAGAGTAGTACCTCCTGCTAGGTCTAGGTAGGTAATACTATATCCTGCTGTATTGCCTAGTTAAGGGTTTCCTTAACTGTCCTGTACAAGTGTTAGTATGCTGCCTTACCTACTTAATAAATAGCTTTTAGTTTAGTCTTTATAGGCTTTATTAGGTGTCTGTATACCTAGCAGGGGGCTGCTAGGCAGTTTGTGTAGCTAGCTAGGTGTAGGCTGTAGCAATTAGCACACTTGGTTTTGTAGAGGCAGTTGTCCCTATAGGGTCCTTCGTGCCTGTCTGTGCGATCTCTATAGTGCACGCAGCGTGCTACTCTAGTGCAGCAGGTAGTGTTGCAGTAGCCTTAGCAGCTAGGGTTGTGTTATTATATTATAGGGTGTTTATTAATTATTTTTAAGAACGCGCTAGTTCTAAAAAGCCTAAATAAGCAGACTAGCTCTTTATACGAAACAATCTATATTGTAAGGCCCTGTTAATTAGCTCTATATTGTAAGGTCCTACAGCTGACTAGCTGCTTGCCTGTTTAAGAGCAGGCCTCCTCTTCTACTAGCTAGGTAGTAGTAGGTATTTCTGTCCTATCTAGAGTGCAGAAGGAGCTAGGAACTCCTTGTACTATATAGTTAATCTAGTACTCTAGGATCCTAATAGTATTACTATCTAGAGCATTTAGAATATACTCCTAGTTTGCTTAGGTTATAAGTTAATCCTAAATTACCTTGTTAGCTAGGGTAAGCGCCTAGCTAGTATTAATTAGCGATGTAGTAGGAATGTCTTAGAGGGTGATTCCCTCTATGCTTCTACATACAGCCTACCTTACTGTAAAGGGGGATAGTTGCTGTATTTGTCCTGTTAGGTTAGAGATTTAGACGAAGATATAGTAGTCCTCTTTAGGCTTAGACAGTAGGTCTAGGTAGGGTCTAGCTGTATTAGGGGGTTAGTTATTACCCCTATTATTTAGTACTATAATTTTTAGGGCTCTCGCTACGTCCGCCTAGGAGTAGCAGCCTAAGCGTTAGCTATCTAGGTTGCTGTAGCTAGTGTTACTGCTCTAGCAGGAGTTAGTAGCTGAGTTGCTTAGGGAGAGAGAGGTTAGAGCCTAGATAACCTTCTGCTGCAGCTCTGCTGTAATCCTAGCTTCTTTAGGGTCTTTATAGCTCTCTGTGTGGTAGTCTACAGCTATAGCAAAGGTAGTAGTAATAGTATTCCACAACTAGGTAATTTTTTAAGTTTTAGTAATATAGCGTTAAATAGCATTATAAGCTCTAGGTTTAGGAGCACCCCTACTAGAGATCTAGCTGCTTAGAGGAGGGGCCTAATAGTGCAGGTGCCTCTAGAGCTAGATTAGAGCGCGTGTATTAAGCTGTTGCAGGGACTTAGGGTCTAGAGACTTTATATACTAGGAGGAGGGAGACTCTGCTATCCTAGCAAGCTCCTTTGCGCGGCTGCGCGGGGGGCTAGGCAGACGTTAGAGGTACTCCTAGAATCAGCGCAGTGAGCTTGTTTAATTGCTAGGACTTTTAGGGCCTCAGAGAGGGTATCCCAAAAATCAAAAGATTGGTGTTCGGGTGACTCTGATCTCCTTGCTGTACGCCCGCTTCAAGGGGGCAAAACAACCCACATCAAGTGGCTGCAGGATGTGAGATAAGTGCGCAGGCATGCATAAGGTAATTATCTTGTTCTCCTTGCAGAGATCCTAGAAGGCAAGCGACTTGTGGCTCTCATGGCCGTCAATTATTAGCAGCACGTGGCTACCTACCCTTCGGTCCTTGATCTGCTTAACAAAGTGCCTTAGCTAGGCTACTCTAATATCGTTAGTAGTCTAGCTATTGTTGCTAACCCTAATGCGCTATTAGGGCTTTAAATCTGGGTACTAGGACTTATCGTGGGTCTTTGCTTTAAAGATAAAGTAGGGCGTAATTGCCTAGCCTATCGCGTTGATCGCAGCAATTAAAGTTACCCACTTACGGTCTCCCTGCTGGACCCTAATAGGCTCAGAGCGTCTCTCTAATGCAGTAACTACTTTAACGCAGTTTCCAATGCCTATAGTGAAGCCTGTCTTGTTAAAGTTGTAGGTATCTTTGTCCTGGATGCTATACTTGGCTTTAATATTCTATACTAGGTTAAACTAGGGCCTAATAACTCTTTGGTTGCTGCAGAGGACTCTCTAGCGATCCCTCTGTTAAGTTATACGCGATTGGAGTCTAGGCTCGCGTTTAACGAAGTTTAAAGCCTATCAGGGGCTAACAGGGTCTGCATTGCGTGCAGCGCGCAGTTAATTAGCTATATCTTTAACCTAACAAAGTGTTAGGGCATGCCCTTACGCGTTAAGCTTCTTTATATACTGCACAAGCGTCTGCTCTTCTGCCTTAGTTAAAGCTAATAACTTAGGGTAGGTATCGCGTGTTAATCGCGTTCCAGCGCGTTGGTCTTGGAGAGTTAATCTTAGCACGTTATAGACGATAGCAGCGCGTTGCTTGCTTAGTTCTTGTGGTTTTTTTATTGCTTAGAGTGCAAGCTTAATTCTCTCTTCTTTTGAAAGCAATTTAAGGTCTGGTTGTTAATCTATTGAGGTTTGAAGGTTGGTAGGCCCAATGGCTTGTTAGGGTAGCCGACTCGCTTAGCTGGCCGACTTGCTATATACTCACGTTAGGCCTAAATTATGTTATAGTTTAACAATATAAAGATATAATACTAACCTAGCAAAGATAATATATAAGCAGACGCTATATTAAGGAGAGACTAGGACATACTAAAGGGAGAGGATAATAAAAAACTAACTAGTAGAGAGTTTGTTATACTAGTGCTATTCTACTAATAAGACTTAACGTATACTATACTAATTTAAGTACTAACTCTTACTCTAGAAGGCTCTATACTGCTAGACAACCTACTATAACTACCTTACCTAGACAACTTAATAGCCTACTACTAGGACTAAGCTGTAGAATAAGATAAGACTTACTAAGCTGTATAATATGCTATACAGAGTACTACAAGGTCCCTTAACTCTATTACTAAGAAACTAGCTATATTACCTAGAGATTGTATTATAATAAACTAAAACAAGCTGCAGTAGAGAAACTATATATAGGTGCCTAATAGTAAACCTATCTATACTAGAATTATATAATAAGTATACTTAGCTGTTTAGACTAGATACTCTAGAAGAGAAGAAGTATACTATATAATCGCAAGAATATAGTACTAGCTAGGAATAAGTAAAGACAAATGCTGTTTTATATAGAATTATAACATTTACTAATAGAGTATACCTTAGAAAGATAGCAAATATAGGTACTTATAACCTCTACTTGTACCTAGCTATATATAGTAGGACCTAGCTATAGACTTTACTACAGGCCTCCTACCCTCTATAGGTTGCATAAACCTTATAGTAATAAAGGACTAACTTAGTAAAGGTAAAATCCTAGTACCTTTAGAAAAGATTAAAGCAGACAACGTTGCCTAGGTATTTATATAAGAAGTATACTAACTATATAGGCTCCTAAGATTAATTACTTTAGATAGAGGTACTTAGTTTATTAGTAACCTCTAGAGAGAAGTATATAAACTCTTAGGCATATAATAAAACCTCTCTATAGTATTCTACCCCTAGACTAATAGACTTAAAGAGAGAGCTAATAGTAATATTAAAGTAGTTACTTATACGTATATAAACTAAGCGTAAGATAACTAGGCTACACTTATACTAATACTAGAGCTTATACTTAATACCTATACAAACTCTACTACAGGAGTATTACTATTCTTCCTATAGCATAGCTTTAAAAATACACCGTTCCTGCCTAACTTGCCTCACAACCTATCTAAAGGAGATACAATAGACTGTACTACAAACCTAAAGGATTGCGCTTAAGCAATTGTACAGACACTACGGCAAGTAGCAGACTAGGCAGTTTTAGCTATAACTTACTCCTAACAACAATAAGAAGCTTAAGCAAATCGTACGAGACTACTAGCACCTAAGTACAAAGTTAGAGACTAGGTCTAGTTAAACCTAAAGAACGTCTAGATAAATAGGATAAGTAAGAAACTAGACTAGAAGAACTAGAAGTTCTAAGTCTCCTATGTACAGGACCCCTACTAGGTAGAACTTAATATCCTATAGTAGACAAAGTCCTACTATATAGACCTAATTAGACCTGCTGCAAATAACCTACTACCCTTATAAGTAGTAAGAGAGAAATAACTAGGCGTAGTTATTATATAAGATAAAGACTAGGAAGAACACCTAGAGTACCTAGTAAAGGAGATTACTAGCAAACGCGTATAGAATAGACAGCTATAGTATTAGGTTAAATAGGTAGGCTATAAAGCTCTAACTTAGGAGCTAGAAGTAAATATTATTAAGACTAAAGCCTATAAAAGATAGATAGCTTGTATAATAAGTATACAGCTACTAATAGGAAGGCTTACTAGAAATTAGAGGAAGAACCTTACTAGTACTACAAACAGTAATAGTACAGAAGGAATATCCTAACATTACTTGCTAAGATTAATAATATACTTCTTAGACTTATTAGAGACACAAATAATAGAGCGTTTAGATAGACTAGAACCCTTTTTAGCACTATAAGTAGACCTAGAAGGAGCAGCTATACAAGAACAAGGGAAGGTGCAACAAGCACTAGCGTTACCCTAGTTATAGTTAGAGCAAGCCCTGTTCTACTCCCTAGTAATAGATACACAGCTAAAGAAGGCAGTAAATAGCTCCTCTCCTTAGACAGCACTAGCGCAATTATTAGTATAGCTAGTAAGGTTAATAGCGCTATAGGTGTGAATAACGAAGGCTTTAAGATAAGACAGACGCTAGGTAAGCAGCTAATAAGTATAGAGAGTTACGCAAGTAATAACTAGAGAATAGTTATAGACGCTAGTGATAAAGACTGCGTTGTATAGGGACTAATAATAAGGACGCAAGAAGAAGTTAGTAACACGCTAAACATCTACCTATACAATAAGTTAGCAAGAGATAAGACGCAAGGACAAAGATTGTATAGAAGTAAACGCAAAGATACAGCAAAGCTTATTAGCAACAGCTAGGTCTAAGATATACTAGACAGTATAGTACTAGCTAAAGTTAGCAGGACCCTAGGGGACGCTGATGTTAACTAGAATAACACTACTAGTAGATATACAAGTTAACAACTAGTGTGTAATAGTAATAAGATAGTTAGACGCCTAGGCAAGAGTACTAGTTGCAAGACTACTAGTAGAAGCCTAGAGATAGTTTATACTACTACCCTGCTAGCTACTAGGTCCCTATATACTACAGTTAATATTAGCTATAATAACCTATAGACAGAGAAAGTTAAGAGTTAAAGAGAAGGAAAGTATAGAGAGAAGAAGAGAGAGAGGTAGGTCTAGAGCTACTAATATAGGAGCGTAAACGCGCGTAGCCTACGCTATGCCTACCTTTACTTAAGGTAATTATAACTTATAAATAGCTGCTATATATAAAGGTAGCTTTACTATAAACAAACTAGCTAATTAGAGGCTTAGTACAAACCTAGACCTAGAATATAAAATAAGTTAACAACCCTAAGTTACGTTAGCTTACAGCCTTCACGTACAAGCAAGCAAAACCTTTAGTAAGGGAGGGGAGTACTGTTATAGGCTAGGCCCTAGATGTAAGACTATATACAGAGTAGACCCTACGTACAAGTACGTAAGCTACTAAGAGACTAGCTTCTAGCTTAGCACTAGGATATATCTTATACAAGAAGAGGCGTATCCTTTTCTTTTCTCTATCTTTCTGCTTCTGTAGTTAGGACGAATGCAAACTCGTTAGCAGGCCTCTTTAACCTTTAACACCTATCCTTAGCAAGGTAATACAGATAAAGGGTATCTGTAGGGAGACTATCCTTGTCTTCTCCTTAGATAATCTTAAGCGTGTCTTTAGTATATTTAAGGCGGGCCTAAGAGACTCTACAAGTAGTCGCATGTAGTCTATCTACCTAGATCGTTAGAGAGCCTTCTTTAGAGGCTAAGAAAGTTACCCGCCTTATTGTCTGTAGTGCAGGTGCCTTTCCTAGAGCTTTAGCTAACTTAGAAGGCTTAGGAGTTAGTCTAGAGATATTAAGATTATTCTTAGACTCTAAATTTGCAAGCTTATTAACGTCTGCTCCTTTTAACGTGTTTTGTTAGGTGCTCTAAGTATTAAAAGTAGCACGTAGAGAGGACAGCTCTCCTCTACTATTATTACTACCTATAGCGCTAGTACTAGCTATTAAATGCGCCTAGCGCAGGCTAGTAATCTATAGGTCTTATTCTTATTTTTAGGGCATGTAGCCTGTTTAGGAAGGCGTTAGGTGTTAGTTACATGCTAGCGTTACACTACTAATTCCTGCCTTAGCAATTGCTATCGCACTTTCCTAAAGCAGTTGCAGCTGCTTATGTAAGAGTCTTAATGTTGTGCTAGACAATTATATTGTTCTTTAGGCTTATAGCCTTTCTAGAGAAGGCATTAGGTATTAATTATACGCTAGCGTTGCACTATACTAATTCCTACCTTAGTGATTGCTGTTATACTTTCTTAAAGTAGTTGCAGTTACTTATAAGAGTCTTGATATTACGCTAGATAATTATAGTAGTATAGTACTTAGTATAATATTAGGGACGATTAAAGGCTTAAAGTTAAGAAGTAAGTTAATTCGTATAAAGGTATACTAAGTACAAAGAGCAAGTACAGGCGTGTACTGCTACCTAAGTACAGGGCAGCACACGGGCTCCTGTAGTCACGTAATTAGTTTACATAACCTATTACGTAACTGCCTAGCTAGCCTTTAGTAGGATAATAGGTAGTTGCAGAGTTAATCTGTAATAAAAGCTTAGTAGAGAGTTATATTATCTACATAGATAAAAAAGCCTTCTTAGCAATATTTTAACTAGTATACAATAAGGTAATATTAAAAAGTAATATTTTATTAAGCTTTAGAGCAACTAGCCTAGTTCTACTTAACCTAAAGATAGTGCTGTTAAGGCTTAAAATTAAGCCTCGTACGCTAATGCCGCCTCTACTATAGCCTACTAACTAGCAGCCTATAACACTAACTAACGCAATTGAAATTAACAGCTAAATAACACTAATTTTTAAGAGGATAAGGGAATATAAGACTTCCTCTCCTTACTTAATTATTAAGATAGTTCTATAAGTTAAAAGGGGTCTACAAAGAGGGAGCATTTGCATACGCTACTTAAGGTAAGGGTAGCTAAGCTTAAGCAGGCGAATAAGGCTGCTTCTAAGCGTAAGAAGCGCAAAAAGAAGCAGATTCAGGAAGATAGGACTCTCTTATAGGTAGAGGTAGAGGAGTTACTTAGAAAGAAAGACGCTAAGGCTAAGGCTAAGGGAGAAGGTACGCAGGTAGGTAGCAGCAGTAAAGCTAAACGTTGCTGTAAGACATGCAGCAAGACAGGGTATAACAAGCGCACCTGCTTAAAAGATATAGTAGAGATAGAGGATTTATTTAAGCTATTAAATGTCTAAATTACTTGTTATAGTGTTGTAATATTAAGGTACAAAGGTAAATCTGCAATAAAGTGCGCTATTCCGGTAGGGTGCGCTATCCGGTAGTAGATAGTGTTAACTTAAATACTAACTAGATAGTACTAAGATTACACAGGTAAGAAAGCGCATTTGAATTAATCTAAATAAGCGCTTTGCAAACGTTAAAGCAATTAAGGCTGCGATAGCTCTAGCTGCTGTTTAAGAGGCAGAAAACGCTGCTAAAAACCCTAAAAAAGAAGCTAAAGAAGTAGCTAAAGAAGCAGCAGCTCGTACTCTTAATTCTATATATAAAGTATACTAATTATAAGCGTTGTGGTAAGCTATCGCAATTTAAAGTAAGGTGGTTGCATTTGGTTGGGTGGCCCAAAAGTATATGTGGCCCAAAAGTATATGGCCGAGCTTACCGGTAGCCAAGCCGCGGGAACAGAGACACCATTGACCCATCGACCCATCCATCCCCACCAAAGTAAGTCACATGCAGAATACGCTTTGTTGATGATAGTGTTACTTTCTTTCATTCCGTGACGTCGACATGAATACAACAAACCGGACAACTATTGCCATGTCGACCGATGGTGCTCCAACACCGGACATAACTGCCGGTCCAGCCTACGATCGCGATGCGGTCGTCGCAAGCATGACACGATACTACACTCTCCTCTCAAAAATGGTCAGCATAAACCCGGCCGATATTGAGCTTGCACCGAAGAAAGGGCGCCACGATGATGAAATTCCGCTGGAGGCGCTACGGCTCCTAGGCTTCAGCGACAGCATGATCGACTTCGTCAGACACGCTCCGTTCGTGGGGAGCAACGATAGACCGGTGTATTACTCAACCTCGACACTGAACTATTACCGTCATCTGTTCAACTATCCCGAGGAGGAGTACCAGCTCGATGATCCTCATATGGTTGAGATGTGGCCCCTGCCAGATCAAAGGATCCCGGAAGGGATTGTTCCACTGTCGCGGCCTCTACAAGGCGACGATCGCGGAACGTGGTGGTTACTTGATACAAACAATGGTGAGTTGGTCGTTGGGCCCGACCAGACCTCTCCTACCTGCTTTTGTGTCTGACTTAGTATCTTGTAGGCGAGCTCACTGCCCACGGTCCGTACCTAGAGCGACCACCAGAAGAAGTACCAGAGGGTGAAGAGTGGCGTTCTGCAAGACCTGTAACGGCAACCGCGTACTTTGACGGTTTGTACGACGACCTCATGTCGCTCAGAATAGTGCCCTTGCCAGGCAAACCACGCGACGTTACAAGGGACATGTGGCCAACGGAGGGTATGGGTGATCGCCAGCGGTGGGCAGACGTTAGTTCTCTCCTCTCCAAGATCCGATAGGCAGGGTACTGATAGCTAAATGACGAACAGGAAGCCAAGAAGATTTACATTGCATGCCGTTGGCCGACTGCACAGCTAAAAAGCGAGCTAGAAGTTAGAAACCTTTACGACCCGTGCGATTGGCCGACCGTTCGCTGGTTTCAGCGTGCGAAGTGCCGGCGGTTGCTCATTGAGATGCTTGAAAGATGCAGCGCATGGGAGAAGGAGGAACGAACAAGGCGATTTCCACCCTCGACCCACGAAAACCCTCCGTGAAGGCTCATAGTAATGCAGTTAATAAGGTATATGCGATCTTAGTGTGGCTGGCTGATGAGCTTTCCTCTCCTGGCCAACGCTGACGGCCCACCACTATTGTCCAAAAGACCTGCTGTGTCCTGAGAATTCGAACCAAGCCTTAGTCACCTTCGATAAATTCAACCGTTTATCATTATGCGCAGCAGAAACCGAGATACGCCACGATGCGAACGGACCCCAAAGCGCGTACATGTCTCTTACCTCGTCCGCGAGCGAACAATCAGTGTCAATCGCGCCGGTTTTTAGATCGTACTGAAATTTAAGCCCGAGAGCATTGTGCATGAAGTGAAAATCCGTGTTATCCGAGCTCACTATTGTCTCGGATCCGAGATGCTCTAGATCAATGAGAAGCTTGCCGTCTCCAGTGACTGCACCGTCAAAATAGAAGCGCACTCTGTTGATACGAGCATCAGCGCAGTCAGTAAAGACGTTTTCCGCCTTGGTTATATCTTTATACGCTGGAGGAAATGTGACCTTTGTGCCGTAACTGCCTGTAGATGTATCGCCCGCGAGAAGGTCGTCCAATTGATCCTCCGTCAAATACACTTGATACGAATCGAATCCCTGAATTTCAGACTCGGTAATGGCTTTGGATGGAACTACGGCATCTGAGAACTCGATGGTAATCTTATCCATAGCGCTCTTGAGATCTGCCGTCAAACTTCTTCGTGGGAAGCCCCTCGAGCGCAATACAGAGAGGTCCACTTCGCTGTCAGATAGAGACCAGAAGCGCAAGGCTCTCTGCGTTAAATACATAGTTTCTAGAATCTTGCTAGTTGTCTGATAGAAATATCGTTCTATAGCTACTGAAAGCGATGGTATCTCCGAGTCGACTTTTGTCATTTCGGCCGCTCCTAAGCTGCTGAGCGTGTTGTCCGACGAAGTCTTTGTAGAATCCGCCTTCAACCAGAGTGTGACACACGCGTTGTAGTGGATAATTTGGTTATTGCGCTCCAGTACCGCATGGATATACTCATCGAAGGTAGTGCGTAGGTCTTTCAAGGTATCTCCGCCGAGCACACCGCGATACTTGCCCACAAGGTTCATGAGATCTTTTTCTTCCGCAAGCAGTTTTGTCGCGCCCTCATCATCTAGATGCAGATTCGGATCGCCCTTTTGCATTGAAACAGCTTCTTTCAGACCATCAATGTCAGCCTTGATCCCCATAATACTGTTCACCAGATACTCTTTCTTGACCTTTTGGTCCATGTCATCTATTATCTCTGTCGCCGCCGTATTCAATAATGTAGCTCCCTGGATCATTGTCATTGGCCAACCTGGAGAAAAAGCCATCTGGGCAGCGGCCCCAAGGCAGTCGCTCAATGAGACCGAGAAGTGGTGGTTAATGTCGGCTGCAATCTCTTTAATCTTTCCATCAAGATCACTACGTTTTTTTGGGATGCCGGCAGACATTTTAGAGATACGGTCAGCCGTGGAATTGAGTTCGGACTCGAGTGCTAACATTTCTTGAGCGGCTCGGTCTCTGCTTTGCGTCGCTGCTTGCCTAGCCGCTTTTATTTGCCAGGCGCGATTGGCTTGGTTCTTGGGCATGTCTTGATACGTCCAGAAGTCTGTTTTCACGAGCGTGAAATCGCTAAGTGTGGCTGTGAGCTGCGCCTCATAAAATCTGAAAGATCCAGTTGGGACCCATTGCTGTGAATGTCCATAAAGGTCCAGATATTGATTGAGTTGTCTTCCATACTGCTTTGCCGAGGAGAAAGTCTTATTGGGGGAACTGATTGAGGTGGGTGCACCGCTCGAAGGCAATATATGAAGCTCCAAGGTTTCTTTGGTTGCATACGCAACGTACAAAAGATCTGTCTTTTTCAGTTTTTCCGAAAATCCGAGTCGACTGATTAGAGTATTCAGATAGGCTTGCGCCTCGCTGATTGCTCCCGTAAAGCACGCATTTTCAACATCCCTCAACACCATGGCAATTTGGTCCGGATGGTAAAGGCGCTCCGTGCTATTCCGTATGTTCTCTGGTGTGATGAGGTCCATACTGTAAGTCCCCGGATTACCGCTCTTGCCATTTTTGCCTTGGTCAGCTGTACCTTTTCCACCAGGTTCAAAGGAGCCGCCGTCACAGTGGATATCAATGCTAGTCATGAATTTGATACCTTCAGCATCTATCGCCTGGACCAAAGCCGTAAGATCAGTCATGAAGCCTTCCGACATGACCTGATCAGGAGTTGTCGATTTGTATTTTCTATCAAAGCCTGTAAGCGGTAGAATTAGATGTTCGGGTTGTGTAACAATCGACTTTGCCAGTTTAATCCAAGACTGAACATTTGATAGCCACTCTGTTGGAGTGGCAGCAGAAGTAACGAGACTGACCGAGTCCAAAAATCGGCCGTAGCTGTTATCGAGAAGCACAGACATGTCCGCACCGTTTCCACCGTTTCCACCATTGGCTCCATCTTCACTGGCACCCGTTCGAGGAGAGAAGCCAGGCGCACCGTCTCCCCCTCGCGCGTCAATTTGCATTGAAGTCCCGACATCGAACTCATGGGCGGAGAAAAACATCGGAGAGGCATCGGTACCATTCATATTGGAACCTGACCCTATATTATGGTGACCCTGATTGCCAGCAGTACTGATAGTTGCCATCGGATCTGAGACAGTGAAATAACCGGTATATATGTTCAGTTCTTTTGCCATCAACCGAGTAATTTGATTGGTTGAACTTTGGAGGTTTAGTTTACACCTGTTGGCAAAGAGGTAAACTTTGGAGTAGCTCAACAGGTCGGGGTCTTCGAGTTTATAGGGCGACACTGTTGTCAAAACGATCAACTGATCGCCAGTGATCAACTTGGTGGTAGCCATCTTTGCACTGCGATAGGTTGTTAGAGATTAGAAATATATCAGGCAATATGCTCACCATCATTAGTTGAACTTCTTGCTCGAAGAATCCGAAATCATGCGTGAACTCCGTCTTCTTCGTCAGTCCAGCGGCAAAGTGTCAGTCTCGGCATTAAAACATGCATAGCCGATTTTGGAATCAACCAGGTGGGCTCCTGTTGTGTTGCCTCAAAAAGTTCCCGCTGAGGAACAATGATCCACATAAATACATGTTTGAGACGAATGCAGAAGCGAGATCCTGCTCACACTAACCGGCACCACATGTCGCCAGACCTTGAGTTAAACATGCAGAACTTCGACCAGAGCATAAGTGCAGGGACGCCAGCAAGGGATTGAACTTCAGCTGATTCCCAAATAGGACACCGCAAGCAAAGCTCGAGAGGGCCGGATGAGCTGATATCTGGAATCAGGTCTATAGAATGGGAACTGAAAGATTAGTAACGACAAAGGAGCGCTAAATATGTAGCGAGTTCAAGTTGTGGCGGCGTGGACAGCCGCTGAAAATGATGGAAACTGCGCTGAGTTGCTATCTAGCTAAGAGGCGACAATATATACATGCTCTGAGACGTGCTAGTCCAGGATAGTCAACAGAGGTGACGATCGAGACCTGTAGGACCGACTTGCATCGTAACACAAGTTATTGAAAGCTGCATTAGATGTCCAGCAGCCCCGCACAAGAGCTGAACTTCAGCTGCACGAGCTGAACTTCAGCTTCACCTCAACTGCACCTAAGATAGAATATCGTAAGCGAAGCCCTAGGAAGCCAGATAAGCCGGATAGCTAGAGTCAGCTCCAGTAAATGGGAAATCAAGCATGGTAACAGCAAAGGAGATTGTAGTGAGATGTAGCTAGTGGAAGCTGCATGAGATGCCAAGAAGCCCCGTGAAAGAGCTGAAAATCTGTAACAAGGCTTGATAGATTTTGATAATAAGTTTAGTAACCTCAGACAGAACCTACGTTGTGATAAAGGTAGAGCGAGAAAAAGAACATGCGAGTGTAGCCAGACCGGAGCTGCAGATCGAGCTGAACGTCGGCTAGAACAGACAGTGATTACTTGGCACCTCACCAAGATCCCTGCTGGTAGTCTCGATGCTTAAGTTGTTTCACACATCGAGGGCTCGGATGACCGGTGGGCTTAGTTGACAATTTATTATAGTGAAATATCATACTTGACAACTCTACAACAACAAACGCCCAACTACGACCAGGTCGAAGAGTGAGTCTTAAAGGCTATCAACGCCTATCGTAACAGAGATTTGTAGTCTCACCCCTGCAGCACGTCATTCCAAGGCGGCTGAAGCTTTGATCACCATGGCATCGACTACCTAACTTATGAGGTGGGTTACTCTGGCTCGCGCACAGTCCCAAAGAGTATATTGCCACTAGCGGAATGCACCATTCTGTTACGCAAACCTTCTGGTTCACTGTGTTCCCATTCAAGCATAATTTTCAGCTCTCTCATCGACTCCTGTTGTCTACACAAGTTGGCTTCCGACTCAAGTGACGTACGTCGTTCTCCCAGCTGGCTTGTGCAAATATAGAGATTAGCAATGCATTTAAGAGACAGGTGCCCGCCTCGTTAGTAGTCAACCCTCAGTCCTCGTCTTGCGAACTCACCAGCTCCAGTGAACATTATGGACAAGTATCCCACTTTGGATTCGCTTATCGTGGGAATGAAGAGTAACATTGGCGTGACCAGCGGCTGGGACCCATCTGCGCACCACAGATGCAGACCACCCTCTCAATAGGCGCACATTAGTACCTAGAGTGAACAGGGGAGTTAAGACTGGACAGCCCCAGCGAGTCAAGACCAAAGTCCAGCAGATGGCATCTCTCCTACTAGAGATCCCTAGGACGACTTTGACAGCCCCTCACTACTCAGCTGGCTGCCGAACAGACCCAACGCTTGGCACAGACAAGAAGACTGCAGCCAGGGCCTTCAACCAATAGTGGGCCCAGCTCTTATCACTAGATGTCACTATCTTCTCAGATGGCTCTGAACAGTACACAAAAGAAGGAGAAAAGCGGGTTACCTACAGCTTTGCAGTGCACCAGAACAGAAAGCAGCTACAGACGGGACGCGGGTCACTCAGCCCTAGTTCCCACATCTTTGATGCTGAGGCAATAGGAGCATAGAGAGACCTTCTCAAACGCTTCAACTATAGACGTTGGGGAGCTATCTATATGCCTCTGAATCCTTATCTTCACGAGCGTTGATTGCGACCTAAGTTCCAGGGTGTTGCCTGGAGTCTGCGACTGCCAGGGCGCGTTGTTGATGGGGAGTTGGGGTGATGGAGTGCGCAGCTTCACATCAAGGGTCGATATGACCCGTTCTGGGCTGAACGGGACCAGTCCGGCCCCTCGGAACCCTCCTTGGAAGTAGTTAGTAGCTGCTAACTAATAGAGCTGTTTGTGGTATAAATATACGCCTTAACTACTTAAGACCTGTAGCATTTAACATCCAGCTATTTGCAGAGGTTGTGTACAGCTAATTAGGCGTGTTAACTGAAGGAAACTAAGTAGATTAGAGGCTCTTACCCTTAAAGATAATAAGGCATTAAAGCTTCTTACCTACTGTGCTTACACACTCTAGCATGCTTACCTACTTGCGCAATTCTAGGGACTTATTGTAAGCCTTCTTCTTCCTTATTTTCACAATAACCTGCTAGTTAGTACATATACTAAGTGCAACGCTAGTCTTATTAAAATTCTGTACGTTCTTATAGAGTATACCTAGCGTCTCTTAGGTGTGCTTAAACAGCTTAAGCTACTCTTTTATAGTGTAATAACTAGCAGCAGTAGTACGTATACTCTTGATCTTCCTGCCTACAATAGAGGCGACGCGTAGATTGCGCTTAAGAAAGTAAGGTACCTAGAGTTGGCTAAGTAGACGCATATCGCCATTTATACGGAGAATTTAGGTAGCTATCTTACACACACAAGGGTAAGATAGAGGCTGCGTGCGTGAATCCTTATCTAGAATCTATTTAACAAGAAACTCCTCTTGCTCCGGAGTCAATCATTACTGGTAGGAGTGAGCAATCGCGTGGCGACTGTGACCTTTGACGCGTTCTTGGAGGGTGGATTGCGGGACTCCCCACTTCTTAGCCAGCGCTCGTTGGCTTATTCTGACACCAGAATTAAGCTCAGCGATAGCACATTGTATAGCGACTTCACGGGCATCCATTCTGAGTGCGTGGTGGTGGAGAAAATAGACGTTGATTAGTGGTGCCGCGAAGTGGTTGGGTGGCCGAAAACTATATGTGGCTGAGAAGTATATAGCCGGGCTTAGATGCTGCCGCTTCGGGACGTGCTAAGCTTGTTCCGGCGATGTTCGCCCCCGAGGCGTTGGCGTCATTTTGAGCATTGGTAGAGCTGATGCACGCTTCGATGGCCGCTGCTGTCGTATCTCTAACATATTCAAGCCAGATGCTCAATCAGACTGAAGATGAGGAAGCATTAACGTTGTCAATTTTCTGGGCCCTTGTCTCACGTCAGCCTATTCCGACCCCCGCCTCACCCCTGCTCTTTTCTCGCACCTGCCCTATAATATTTTTTGGTTAGAGCTCCTCACTTCACGAGGACATCTTTCGACTAGAGTACTTTGAATAACTGCAAAGCACCATGGGAGATATCGGGCGCATACGAGATAAACCGAAGGTTTGGAAGACTGTTGCATGATGCTCTCTTTAGCCTGGTTGAGTCGTCTTCGGCAGTGGGCAGCGACGCGGCTCGACAATGGCAAGGCTCACCAAAGGATCGCAATGCATGCTTGGTGCTTAGGATACCAGCGACCGATCAGCGCCGAGCTATCTTGTAAAATACTTAATCCTGCGTTCGGCTGCTATGACTTCCATAGGGCCTCGCAATCGTTTTCTCACTACCTACAATGCAGCCGCCCTTCCCATCTCCAGTAGCCACCTGGCACAACGACACGTATGATGCTGTTAATCCTCACAATGCCGAGCTGAGTCAGGCAGGAAAGACAGTAATCATTACGGGCGCGGTCCGTGGCTTTTTCCTAATTGCCTCCAAGTCTTGCTTCGCTAACTTCTTCAGGGGAGTGGTATCGGGCGCGCAATAGCTGCGGCATTTGCTGCTGCCGGCGCAGAACATTTAGTCCTCATCGGACGCACAGAGACAACCCTCCAAGAAACTGCGAGTCTTCTCCCTTCAGGGTCAAAGGTTCACATCCACCCCGCATCAGTCACAAACGAGATCCAAGTGCGAGAGATCGCAAGCAAAGTGGGGGCCTGGGACGTGCTGGTCTTGAACGCCGCGCATCCGCTCACCCCATCAGCGATCGTCGGTGCAGAGTTGGGCGATTGGTGGACTCAGTATGAGGTCTCTGTCAAGGCAGTCGTTGTTGCAGCGCAGGCGTTTGTACCCTCAGCAAAGCCCGGGGCCGCCGTGTATGGCATCACAGCTGGCGCACTAGTCATGTCACCGAACTTCACTCCTGGCTACTCCGCCTATTTGTCCGCGAAAGCTGCACAGGTAAAGGTTCTGGAGTTCCTCGGAAGCGAACATCCGGAGCTCTTCGTCGTCTCTGTTCATCCAGGGATGATCGATACAGGTATCTTCAGAAGCTCGGGTGCGAACCCTGAAGCTCTGCCAATGGATACAGGTAGGTGCAAATTCCAAAGAGACGTCAATTGGCTGATGGTGTCTGCAAGTTGAATTGCCTGCGCACTTCCTCGTCTGGCTCACCCAGCCGAAAACGAAGTTCTTGAACGGCAAGATGGTCTGGGCAAATTGGGATGTTACTGAGCTGGCGGACAAGGCCAGCGAGATCGAGAGCAGCTCGATGTTGACTATAGGCTACAGTGGGTGGCCGTTCAGCCACGCGTAGTGAATAGTAGATACAGAATTATCTGGCCTGTGTGTAAGAACTTAGCAATCGCACTATGTATAGCAAGGAGTCCCGAACTGCAGCCGGGAAAATTTTTAACGAGTGTTCAGTAATACTAGGGCTTAAACACTACAGAGACTATAGGGTTAAGGGTGGTAAAAGTACACTTAGAGAAGTATAAGAGTACTTAATAGATAGAGAAAGAGCAGGATCTTGCTCTAGAGGGCAAGAAAGTGTCTGCTAGCTAAGAAGAGAGTTAGTTTCTTGTCCCCTAGGGCAGAGTAGATTTCTTGCCCTAGGGGGCAAGGAAGTGTCTGCTAGCTAGAAGAAGGGTTAGTTCCTTGCTCTAAGTGGTAAAAAAGTATTTACTAGCTAAGAAGAGAGTAGATTTCTTATATTAGAGAGCTATAACCTGTTATTATTTTTTAGTATTAGAGTATATAATACAAGTACGTAGCAAGTGCGCTAGCTAAGCAAGCGCACTACTCTAATAAGCTATTAGGCTAACTAACTGCAATTGCTTAATACTATAATATAGTAGTGTAATCTATAGTAGATGATATTAATCGCTAACGTCTACTATATCTTTCTTATATATACGCGAATTATAACTAGTCTCTCTATAGAGCCTACAGTGCCCTTTACCCTTCTTACCTATACCTATTTAAGCTCTACCCTTACGCGTTTCCCCCTTAATCTGTACTCTAATATTGTATTAGGCAATTAAGTCCTCTACCTCTTCCTTTAATAGGTCTCTACCCTTCTAGATTCGCTTCCTTTTGCGCGATTTACGCTTAGAAGCAGCCTTATTTAACGCTTTAAGCTGCAGCACTTAGGCTGCTAACAAGATCTACCTACATAGCAGTATTACAGTGCCTTTCTGCAGCTAATTAATAATCTTAATTATTAGAGTTAGTAACAATCCTTAGTGCTTTTAAATACAATTTCGAAGTAGTTTTAATTAAGCCTCTATCTTATTAGCATTAGTAGGTAACTAAGGGTTCTATTAAGGCTCTACTAAGAGAGGTAGTAATAGCGTATAATGCTTTACGTTAAGCTTTAATAGCACTACTAATAGGTTACTAGGCACTAAGCTAGTTATTCTAAAGCTTAAGAGGATATTTGTTGAGAATAGCAGCCAACTCCGACCTCCGATCAGGAGGTCTGGTATACCTTACCGGAGGTAACCAACCACCGGTACGTGGAGGGAGAGTAACCGGAGCTACTTTGGGAAGACTAGTAAGAGTGCACGGATGTACAGTACCCCTTAGAAAACTTCACTATTGCATACTATAAACACATCAATTAACTCTAGAGGTATCTACAATACGTCTATTATATACACTTTGATTCTAATTATCCCTAGGGAGCTTCTAATATTAGCGATTTATTTTAACTGGTTATAAGCCTGGGTTTTGCAACCCTAAGAGATAATTAAGTGTGTACGCGTCGCGTACGACAGGTACAAACAGACGCACAGCAACGGCAGTAAGTTGCTGCTTAAGGAGCAGGCAATAACTCTGTCCCCTGGATAGTAGTGAGTTGCTACTTAAGGAGTAGGCAATAACTCTATCCTACCTACTTCTGTTACTCGCAAGTTGCTGCTGAGGCAGGCAATACTGATAACGTTGCAGAGGCAGTAAATTGTAACTAAGACAGTTAGCAATAACCCTACGCAATAACAACAAACTAAGTTAGTAAGGCGTCACACTAGCTGTGGATGATAACTGCACCGACTACGATCCGGGAAGGCACCGAGGCCTACCCACTATTACAACAAGACCTCACCAGAGGTTACCCTGAACAACGATAATTCACATTAACTAGCAACTAATACAAGTGCAATTGCTATATACTATACAGTAGGAGGTAGACGCAATATGTTTACCTACAGATAAAGGGATGTCTAGGCACAGGAAGGTAGCAATACTCTTAAAGGAGAACTCTAATGCATAGTTCAAGCAAATAAGGGATTGGCTAGAAGGCGAAGGTCTATTCTAGGTAATTAAGACTACTACACCACTCAGCTCTACAGGGTCTATGCCAGACCTAAAGGGGACTACTAAGGGGGTAGGAAATCTCTCCCTAGACGATCTACCCCTGGGAGGAACTAGCAGCCTACTAACCTTTAGGAGACTAGACGCTAAGGCGAGGTACACTATCAGGCTCTCACTGAATAAGTTTGATCTTGAGCGGGTAGAGGGAGCTGATACAGCAAGAGAGATCTGGGCAATAATCTAGAAGAAGTACAAGGCAAAACTACTAAGCGCTAGAAGGCACTATCTTACTAAATACGTTAACTACAAGATAGACTTATCTATAACGATAGAGAGAGCCTAGGAGGAGCTGAGCAAGCTAGGACGTAAGGTAGTTAAGCAAGATCTTTCTTTAAAGACCTTGAACAGCACTAACTAACGCCTAGCTAGGCTCCTAAGCGCACTACCTGCAGAATACGGCTCGCATCAAGCAGCACTTGACGCCTGCAGGGATGTAGACGTAGAAGAGGCTCTTAAGATTCTTACAGAGGCTAAGCATACTATCTATCTAGAGGTAGGCATGTTTACTAAGAGGCCTACTAGCAGCTACAAACCCTAGAGACCTCGGAGCCCTATTTAGAAAGAAGGGCAGGACTGTTACTTGTGCAAGGGACACAGTTACTACTTAAAGAACTGTCCCTACACCAAGACTGCAGTTCAGGCAGTATCTGAGAAGCGAAGGGCTAAGACCTCTAGCTAATAATTAAGTAATAAGACAGAGACTAGATTTAACCAGATGCAAGCAACAATTAACAGCCTGCAGAAGAAGCTGAAGGAAGTCGAGTCTAAGTAGAAGTTAAAGAAGGCCTACACTGCTAGAGTAGTAGTGTTAGAGTCGTCTAGTAATAAGGATAAGCATTAGCCTAAGGAAGAATGTCAAGAAGAGACGGCAACCTTCTGCAAAGAGAACGTTAGTACTACCTCAGATACTTAGATATTAGACTCTAGTGCAAGCTCTCACATAACTAACAATCTTGGATTCTTCAGTAAGCCCCTACAGCAAACAGGTTGAACCCTAATCAAGGTTAGTGGAGGTAGACTGTACTCAACACAGAGGGGGACTGTTTGAATTTAAGACAGTAGTAGGAGCTAGATTGAGCTAAAGAACGTACTTTACGTACCAGGCTTAGGAGTTAACCTGCTATCTAGGAGGAAGCTCTGCAAGGAGGGGCTGACAGGCTACTTTAATAATAAGAAGATGTATTACCAGAACAGGCTAGGGAATACTATTATTAAAGCTACTAAGAGGAACAGAGTATACGTCCTAGACAAGATTAAAGCAACCTACAGTAACGTAGGTAAGCTAGAGGAGATTACTACAAGCTACGCTTTTAATCACCAAGTAATTAAGGAGGAGGCCAGTGACTCTAAGCTAGAAGTGCAGGACAAGAACGTAGTAGAAACCTACTAGCTGTACTATCACCGCTTCGCCTACCTTAGACCAGCTAAGATCGGTTCAATCTACAAGATGACCACACACTCTAAGCTAGTTAAAGTAGCCAAGTGTGAGTGTGAGGTCTGCCAGGAGACCAAGATGGTTAAGAGGAAGGGGAAGGTAGCCGACTGAGCAGAAGTACTACTTAAGCAAGTGTCAATTAATACCTGTAGGCCGTTCCCTGCCTCAAGAGAAGGGTATACCTAAGCGCTGGTAATTAAAGACGACTACACCCGGATGTCTTAGATAATCCTAATTAAAAACAGGAAGGACTGCCCTGAACAGCTCCGGCTCTAGAGGATTAAAGTAGAAAAGCAATCTAGGTACAAGCTTAAGGCAGTACGCATTGACAACGCGAGTGAGCTTGTGAGGCACTTCTAGAGCCTAGAGCGAGAGCTTGGAATTAAAGTACAGACTACAGTTCCACACACATTAAACTAGAATAGGCTGGCTGAAAGGGAGAACCAACAGATCTAGGCAGACTCGCGCACACTGCTAAAGGATGCTAAGATGCTACCTAAGTTCTGGGTAGATGCCTGCTAAGCTGGAGTGTACATCTGGAACTGTATTGGAGCAGGGCCTACTGTCAACGATTACTTAATTAGCCCCTACAAGGCATTTACAGGCAATATCTCTACTGTTAACCACGTCTAAGTGTAGGGGTGCAAGGTACACTTATATATAGAGAGGGAGTTAATACCGCAAGGGTTCTAACACAATAAGTTGATAGACAAGTTAAGAATAGGAGTATTTGTTAGCTACGTGGGAGACACTAGTAAGCAGTTCTTAGTCTGGGCACCTGACCAAAGGGACGTTATAAAGTCAAGCAACGTCGTGTTCTACGAGGACTAGCTAGGTAGTGAGATTGACCTAAAATTCTAGAGCCAGCACGCTCCTAGTACAGCCCCAAACCGGAACGCTAGGGGAAGACTATGGCTAGAAAGAGAGACTGAACCTCCAGGACTACACAAGGAGCTACCTGGCCCTCTGTTGCAGAGGTTAGTAGGAGCTGAGGCAGAGGCTAGTAACCCTACCTAGAAGCCAACGTTAGTAGGAGCTGACGTCCTAACTACTAACTAGAGCACACGAGCTACTACTTAAGAGGAGAAGCTAGAGTAGGAAGTACTAGCTAACTAGAAGCTAACTTAGAAGGTTAAGGTGGTTATACCACTAAACCCTTTAAAGCGAGCTAGAGAGGAAGATCCAGCCGATTAGAAAGATAAGCGAGCAGCTAAGATGTACTAAGCCCTACTAGCACTGCTTACTACCTTAGGTGTTAACAGTATAGCTGAAGACGAGGTTAAGGATATCTATTAAGAGGCAGTAGAGCTATTCTAGCTTATAACCTGTAAAGCAGAGATAGTAGAAGCTGCCTTTAGCGCTACAGGCAAGGGATCTATACCTGTCCTACAGAACTACTATAAAGCTATTATAGATTAAGTCTAGGGAGAAGGCTAGAAGGAAGCAATTAATAAAGAGCTAATTACGCTTGCAACAAACTAGACCTAGGAAGTAGTAACTCCTCTATTTAGGGCAAACCTAGTTACTAGCAAGTAGGTATTTAACACTAAGTTTAACACTAACGGTTTACTTGACAAACTGAAGGCTAGGCTAGTAGCAAGAGGCTTCTCCTAGAAGCTTAGGATTAACTACTTCTATACTTTTGCGCTAACTCTACGTTACGATACGCTTTAAGTGTTTATAGCAGTCTATGCAATGCTTAACCTAGAGATGCACGCAGCTAACGTAAACAATACCTTTATAGAGTTGTTCTTAAAGGAGGTAATCTATATAAAGGCTCCACCTAGAGTAGATGTACCTGCTAGACAGTGCCTCAAGATTAATCGGAGCCTGTACGGCCTAAAGCAGGCAGCAAGAGATTAGAATAAGACCTGCATTGTAGAACTGCAGAGGCTAGGCTTTATTCAGTCAGACTCTAACCCGTGCCTCCTTACTTACCTAGAGCGAGGGATTATTCTCCTAGTCTACGTTGATAATATTCTACTGGGCGCTAAGAAGCTGGAGAATATCAGATAGTTTATAGATGAATTCAGCAAGGTATTCAAGATTAAGGACCTTAGTGAAGCTAAGAAGATCCTTGGCGTACGAATTACCCGAGATCAAGCTAAGAGAGCAATTACACTCGATTAAAGCCACTACGTAAGGGATATCCTAGTGGGATATTAGATAGAACAGGACAAGGCAAAGAAGACTGATATCCTAATAAATAGGTACGACTTATTAAGGCTAGCTGAGCCTTCTAATACTAGGACTAATCAACGGGCTTACTAAACGCTTGTTAGAAAGCTCTTATACCTGTTAATCCTTACAAGGCTAGATATCAGCTTTGCTCTTAGAAGACTGAGCTAGTATCTCTCTAATCCTGCTGAGTTCTACATAATTACTCTAAGGAAGGTGCTTAAGTACCTCTGATCGACTATAGACTACGGAATTACCTTTGGTAGAAAGAGACCTAAAGGCCTGATTGGATACTCTAATTCTGATTTTGCCTCTGACTGCAGCGATAGGCTGTCTATCCTAGGCAACGTATTTATGCTTAGAGGCGGACTAATTAGCTAGGCAAGTAAGAAGTAGAAGTTAGTCGCTACGTTAACTATAGACACTGAGTACATAGCAATATATAAGGCAAGCAAGCAGTCTTAGTAGCTGTTACTTGTGCTTAGGGAGATAGGAACTCTAGAACTAATAGGCAATTATAAGTTTAAGCCTATAGTTAAGGAGAAGACTAAGTTTATAATTAGTTCTCTAGTACTTATACGTAGAGACAATTAGGCTGCCCTAGGACTTGTTTAAGACGCTTAGATTACGCTAAGGTTAAAGCATATTAATGTAGCGTACTACTATCAACAAGACCTAATAAAGAAGAATTGACTAAGGGTTGAATTTGTAGGTACTGCAGAGATAGCGGCTGATAGCATAACGAAGCCGCTTCTAAAGACTAGGTTTAACCGATTTCTAGAGCTGCTAGGGATACAATCGATCGGCCTACGTGCCTGAGTAGGAGTGTTAAGAATAGCAGCCAACTCCAACCTCTAATCAGGAGGTCTAGTATACCTTACTAGAGGTAACTAACTACTAGTACGTGGAGGGAGAGTAACCGGAGCTACTTTAGGAAGACTAGTAAGAGTGTATAGATGTATAGTACCCCTTAGAAAACTTTACTGTTGCATACTATAAATACATTAATTAACTCTAGAGGTATCTATAATACGTCTATTATACATACTTTAATTCTAATTATCCCTAGGGAGCTTCTAATATTAGTAATTTATTTTAACTATATTTACCTATAAAAATGCTTTCTTAAATACTTTCCTAAGAATTATAATAAAGGCTATCTTATAAGAGGCAAAAACAGGATTAGATTAAAGAACCTAACCTATGTTTTTTTTTTTAGCTTATTTAATAAAGTATACTTTTATAAGTAGAAGAGTAGTACTTACTAGGTATAAGGTACTATAGTTATTGTGCTATATACTGTTAAAGTTAAAGGCCTTAAGGTTAACCCTAGAAATACGCTAACCTAATTCGTAATTAATACCTATTCTACTTCTGCAGCTGTAATACAGAGAACTATTTTCTATAACAAAGGTAGTAGGCTTATATAAGCTAGGCGTATTGTGTAAAGGTATTATATAGTAAATCTTAGTACTATTACTATTATATAAGGTATAGATAGGTAACTCTAAGTCCTTAGCTATACTAACCTAATTTTTAATTAATGCCTAATCTACTTCTATAGCTGCAATACAGAGAACTATTTTCTATAATAAAGGCAGTAGGCTTGTATAAGCTAGGCGCATTACGCAGAGGTATTACACAGCAAATTTTAGTACTATTACTATTAGGTAAGGCATAGGCAGGTAACTCTAAGTCCCTAGCTATACTAACCTAATTTGTATTTAATGCCTATTCTGCTTCTGTAGCTGCAATATAGAGAACTATTTTCTGTAACGCAATCTACTACCTAATAGCGTACCCTACTAAAATAGCGTACTTTGTTACAGATTTACCTTTGTACCTTAATATTACAACACTATAACAAGCAAGTTAGACATGTAATAGCTTAAATTAATCCCCTATCTCTGCTATATTTTGTTAGTAGGTACGCTTGTTGTACTCTATATTGCTGCATATCTTACAGTAACGTTTAACTTTGCTACTACTACCTACCTTTACACCTTCTCCCTTAGCCTTAGCCTTAGTGTCTTTCTTTCTAAGTAACTCCTCTGCCTCTACCTGTAAGAGAGTACTACCTTCCTAAATCCGCTTTTTTTGGCGCTTCTTACGCTTAGAAGCGGCCTGATTTGCCTGCTTAAGCTTAGCTATCCTTGCCTTAAGCAGCGTGTGCAAATAGTCTCTCTTTGCAGACCCCCTTTTAACCTGCAGAACTATCTTAAAAATTAAGTTAGGAGAGGAACTCTTATATTCCCTTATCCTCTTAACAATTAGCATTATTTAGCTATTAATTTTAATTGCGTTAGTTAGTGTTTTAGGTTGCTAGTTAGTAGGCCCTAGTAGAGGCAGCGTTGGCGTACGAGGCTTAACTTCAAGCCTTAACAGCACTACCTCTAGGTTAAGTAGAACTAGGCTAGTTGCTCTAAAGCTTAATAAGATGTTGCTCTTTAATATTGCCTTATTATATACTAGTTAAAACGTTGCTAAGAAGGCCTTTTTATCTACATAGGTAATATAACTATCTGCTAAGCTTTTAATTTCCCTCTTGTACGCCTGCTTTAGCAGGGCAAAACACCTAACATTAAGTAGCTATAGGATGTGAGAGGCGTATAGAGGCATACATAGGGCAATAATCTTGCTTTTCTTACAAAGATTCTAGAATTTAAGCAACTTATAGCTCTTGTAGCTGTTAATAATTAGCAGCTAATAGCTTCCTACAGTAGCAGCCTCTATATAGTAGATAAAGTGCTTAAGCTAGGTAAGACTAAGCTTATTTATAGTCTAGCTATTCTTGCTAACCCTAATCCTTTAGTCTTTTAGGTTGTTAACGTACTAGGTCTTATTGTAGTGCTTTGCTTTAAGGATAAAGAAGGGTAGGATAGACCAGCCTATTACGTTAATACAAGCAATTAGAGTTATCTACTTACAATTGCTAGGCTAGACGCTGAGTAGTGCATAACGTCTCTTAGACGCAGTTACTACCTTAACTAACCCTCTAACGCTTATTTAGAAGCCTGTCTTGTTGAAGTTGTAGGTATCTTAGTCTAGGATGCCGTACTTAGCTTTAATATTGTGTACAAGGTTAAACTAGGGACTAATAATTGCTGTATTACTGCACAAGACTCTTTAGTAACCCCTTAGTCTTAAAACCTAAGACTTAATCCTAGATCTCTACTAGATAAACCTTCTTACCTAGTTTTCTCTAACCCTGTCTCTACTGCGAGCAGCAAGCAGTTAATCAGCTATCTCTTACACATAGGCAAGTGTAGGGGCAAATCCTCGCGCGTTAAGCTTTCTTATATACTAGATAAGCACCTCCTCTTCTTACCTTATAAGCTTAGAGCAGTAAGGGGAGATAACATGCTTAGAAGCTAGTTTAGCGCGTTGCCTTTAAAGGGTAGTTTTAGGCACGTTGTAGACAGCAGCAGCATATTGCTAGCTTAGGTTTGTATTAGATCTTATAGCTTTAATAGCAAGTTCAATCCTCTCTTTATGTAAGGTCACTATAGGCAGGTAATTAGACTTAAGGTAGATAGGATGGCTTCTAGGCTGAATTAGGGTTGTATTTAGATATTAGACGAATCCTTAAGGTATAAGCCTCTAGATTTAATAGGAGTATATATACAGAGGGCCCGTGCGCAGCCCGGCCCCTACCCTAGGTGTGCCTAAGGTAGGACTAAGGGGTATTAGAGAGGAATCCTGTAATAATAGCCCCCCCCCTTCTTACAGCTCGCCCTAAGCTGCTTATAGTTCCTATTCTTGCGTGAAGTACAGCTGCTAGGCTCTGGAAAACCTCTGTCCTACAGGAGGAAAAAACCTTAGCTAGAGAAGCTGCCGTGACTGTTACAAGGGTAGAGTCCTAGACTCGTACCTAGAGGCTAGTGCTGCCGCCGACCTATCCCTAGTTAAGACCAAAGGAGGCGCGAACAGTTACTAATACCTGGCCTCTAGTCCTTGGCTGTATACGCGCTTAGAGTTGTAGCCTCTCCCGCAGAGCCTTAAGCTCCTCTTAGGTTAACTTTAAACAGGTAGGCCTACTATTAGCTAGCATACTAATCAGGCCTCAGCCTAACGTTTGTGGGGTAAACGCCGCAACGTTACTTCCCTCATGCCCTAAACTCACGCCCGCAGGCGGCAGGGGTTGCTCCGAACTCACACCTGTAGGCAGCGTAGCAGTGCTCCGAACTCACGCTCTTTAGCAGCGTCGCACGTGTTCTGAACTCTACCTGCAGGTAGCAGAACTAGGGGTACTCTAAACTCACGCCTATAGGCAGCGTCGTACAAATTCTGAGCTTACGCCCTTAGGCAGCCGAATTGAAGGCTGCTTAATATGTAAGGTCCTTAGATGTGAATGTCTATACTCTAACCTAGGGATGCCCTGCGAGGTTACTGATAGGCTCCTGTAGTAGGTCTAGTTCCTGTGCAAACAGCCTATAGGATTTATTCCTTTATAGGAGCAGAGTTATATATAGTAAACTAGTTACAGTTAACTATTTGTTACCCTTTAATAGATGCCTAATTCACTAATTGCGCAGCGTTACTAAACTTCCAGCATTTGCCATATCATGCCCTAGGTAAAACAGCAACCTGCAGGGGTAAGATTGTGTAGCTATTAGCTGTGCGAGTGAATAGTCGCATGCCGTTTTCAGGCGCGAGCGAATGTTGTGAATAGTAGGTAAGAGAGTAGTTAGAGGTTAGAGCGTAGCTAGGGGGCAGTTAGAGGACTATATAAACCCTCTACAGCACTCCTACTTCTTACATACTATACCTAACTACTTACATCTTTTTTGCTATAACACCTCTTCTGTAGCTAGTCCTTATAACCCTACTACCTCTCTACGTCTTAAACAAGCCTCTGCCTAACTTTGTGTATATACTGCCTAACAATATAGCTCTGCAGCCTTCGCTTACACGCTTCTAGTGTCGCAGCAGCGTTACCCGCCTTACTACTGCCTTAAAGACTAACTCTAATAGTACACTTTTATTATTTATTGCAGTTTTTTAGCGTGCTAAGGGTTATGCTACGCGTAACAACAATTTTAGTGTCTATTCTAGTTGCGCTCAGGCCTATAAGGCACTACGGTACAAATATGTGTAAAAAACACCGCAATTTTGTAGTGTAAAATACACGGGATTTCGCACCCTATAAACACCGCACGTAGGGTATAAATTTACACTGCAAAGGGGTGTAAATTTATACCCTAGTAGCGTATTAATATAGGCTTATATATAGTACCTAGTTTAAGCATTTAAAACAGCTGTAGCAACATAATACACATCAATTTGTATATATGTCTACCCTAGTACATTGCGGCAAGCTCCTGCCTAATATAAGCTATGTCTTGAGGCGTATTAATATCAGAGTAACAGTGCTTGTCTACAATATACAAACACTTCTAAGTAGACACGCCTCTTCTGTAGTATACCTGCGCAGCCCTAATAATATTAACAATTGTGTTTACAGAGATCTAGAGCATGCTATTATCGTCCTTGTTAAACATCTTTAGCTGTGGCGGACCGTTAAGTAAGCTCGCTAGCTGAACCTTGCGCTACCTAGTAATCCCAGCCTATTGTGTTAAATTTCCTGGGTCTTTGTAGAGAACAACTACAGTACTAAACAGCAGCTGTACTGTCTCTCTTTAACTAGAGGTGTCTGTATAGTACATAACTAGCGAGTTATTCCTTAACACCAGTCCCTTTTGCTTTGAGTATATTCCTACCCTAGCACCTAATAGTAGGACTAAGGTACGATATAGAGCAAGTTTAGCCGCTAGCGTCCCTGTATACTAGGGCTCCTGCAGGTTGTTAATCCTTGCCAGCTTGTGTTGCTACTTTGGATCTATCTCCGCGTGGCTCCTTCCTTTGAGTTGATGTGTTCTAGGCAGTAGAGTAGCGTTGTCGAAATAATTAAGGTTATAGCTAGCTGCTGACGTAGACTCCTTAGGGAAGTGCTACTAAGCATGTAGTCTCTGCTCCTACGTTAGCATGTTAATCTCTGCACTCTGATGCTTGTACACTATTGCAGTAGAGAATTGATAGACCGTCTAGAGGAACCGCTCCAGTGTCTACTAAGCAAAACAAGATAGCGGTCCAAAATCGCAGATATTCTAACCTAAGTAAAGCAGGTAATAGTACTGTATAGTGCAGGAAGGAAGCAGATCAGGATTCCTATTGTAGTACAGACGCTCATACTCGCAGACAAAAGCAGCAGCTTAGTTCTCTACCTCCCTTATCTCTAAGGGCGTAAAATCCCGCTGACTTGTGTAGCACAGCAGCTGGCGGTAGTAGAGAAAATTTGTGCAGTACGGCTTAGGCAAGTACTAGCAGAGGGCAGGGGCGCTGTATATAACAAAGTGTGAACGCTACTTGTAAGTAGTCTAATTACCAAAGCTACCTGTGCTGCGTAGGGCTGTCCCTATATAAGTAGGAACAGTAGCTTGTAAAGCTAGTATGCTTTGGTTAATTATATCCTAATTAGCATCTAGTATAACCTATAGATATCTGTTCTCTTGTCTAGCCTAAGGGTACCTAGTTGCCTTCTAGAGGCAGAACATAGACTTAGGGATGTTGTGGTTTATTAAGTGCATCGTGTCAACAGGGAAGCTGCATAGGAAGTGCAAAGTAGGCAGGTCTAATAGGATAGATTAATAAGTAACACTAATATCCCTTTAAACGTTATTGTATTGCTGCTAGCTCCTATAGGTAGGGTGCTAGCAGTTAAGCTGCTAGATCTGCGCTTGCATGTTAACGTGAAGCCTTAGCTGCAGGCTGTTACTGTTTAGGTAGTAATACTTCCTACCTCGTCCTTACGTGCTAGTAAACAGACACAGTCAGCAGCTCTGCTTTGACTTCCCAGGACTCTTTGTGCCTATCACGTCGGCAATAGCAGGTCTGTCTCTAGTGACTAGGATAAGATAGGCCCGCAGCGTGAATTCGTGTCTAGATGTGCTATTGTATGTAGGAACCCTATCGTTTAACTAAAGCAGTTCCTCTACAAGTAGATAAAGCTAGGTGTCTATAAAATCCTTACTGAACCCGCTAGGTATAAGGTGAGTGACTAAGGCGTTAGATGCGTCCTCTCTTATACTTAGATACAGATTTAGGAGATATAACACTACTAGTGTTATAAGTTATTGCTTCTTTGGATGCTTAACTACTCTAATCCCGTCCAAGGTAAGCTGTAGAGTAAGGTCTCGATTGTTATAGAAGTAACTGTTATCCTAGCACTACTAAAACTAATCCCTATTAAGAACGTTGCTTCGGTGTCTACTGTTAGGTTAGGCTAGGTTAAAGGTTGCGTAGTGTAAGCTAAGTCCCTGAGACCTCTTTGCGTTGCTGTACTAGAGACGGAGTCTTGGGATAAGTAGGATATACTAGAACTAATAGTTTAGTTGTCTATTAACATTGTATTACCCCTTCCCACAGGATAGACAGGAAGCTGCACTGAGTAGTCTGCTAGTAAACGCTACACATCTGTTAGCGTAGTAGTTAAAGTTAACTGGCTTTATAATGTCCCTAAGTATATTGTCTAGGACTTGTCGGCCTTTGCGCGTAGGGTTGCTAATATCTACGCTGTAATGCTTAGCAATAGCCTAACGTATCTTCTCTACTTTAGCTCTTAGAGTTCTATTAAAGGCATTAAACATATCTAGTGCACTTATATCTGTATTGTATGCTAGAGAACTAATATCTACTTCGCTATCTGCAGTAGCATCAGCTATCCAATCTGCTATGTTTATATAGCTGTTGTCGTCGTTGTAGTCTGCAGTCTGCTTTATATTAATATAGTTAAGGCTACAGCCTTTAACTATATTATCAGAGGCTTGTGCGTTCTCAGCCTCTAGGTTAGTAAAGGGGACGCCTATCCTACAATATTCAAGCTGGTGTATCCTTTTCCGCTTGGCTGTAATAAGGTGTTGTGAACCCCTATGTAACAGGAGTCGGCACTTATACTATAATTGACGAGGAGGAGGGCTTATATTTAGCAATTATATAAGGATAGTTAGGAGCGTATGCAGAGCTACAAGACTTGTTAGGTAGCACTAGACTAGACGCTGGGGCACCTTAGTAATATTGTATACGTAGCTATAAGGCAGCCTATAACTAAACTAGTAGGGCAACATAGGCGAGGTGCCGTAGAGATCAGTACACTGCATACACTAAGAAGAGGACAATAAAATAGAGTTCACCTATACTAGTATTTGTTATCTGTCCTGCACAACAACGTAGGCTTATGCCTGTGTCTTTACACCTGCAAATAGGACTTTAACACCAGAGCCCCTGACGCTCTTCTAACTCTACAGAAACTAGCAAACATGCTAGCAGAACTACTAACTCTAGATATTACACTAGCTAAATTGCTAACAACTAGCCTTAACTGTGCTAAAGACTAGTTAAATTTGCCTGCTTCCTTGCTAATGTAGTGTACGTTTCCTTAACAGGGTGTAAATAACCCCTTCTTGTATAACTGCGATACGACAGGCAACGACTACCCTGGCTTCTCTATTAGATTCCTTAGATTAGAACAACTTTTAGAAGAGCTTGCCGCAATACTTTATCCTATCTGCTAGGGCTATATTAACTTAGATTATGTATCTGTATACAGCAACAACGTCTGTGCTGCCTGCTGCTTATTGCAGAGAGACGTAAAGGCCCTCTTTAAAGGCAATATAGGAAGAGCAACTTGACTTTAATATAACACTATTATCTAGGCGCTTACTCTCTTCTCGTTGTGCTAGGTATATGCTACGCAATATCTGGATTACAGCATAAGCTAACGCATTGTCTAGTTAGGGTACTTAGAGTGCAGCGCTATATAGATAAAGAAGAAATAGGAGGTTAATATAGGGCGCTATACAGTAAAGCTAATAGAGCAGAACTACTCAAGGATTGCCCTAATATATAACCTAGAGCAAGTGTACGGTGTAGTGCATAACACCTACTTCCTTACGCAGTTTACTCGCTATAGGTATCCTGAGCTGCAGGAAGAGCTTTCCTACGTTAAAGCTAAGCTGTATGCATAGCACGAAACTCGCGTCCTTAGGGAGAGAAAGTACTAGGCCACAAAGGAAGCTAAGGAAGCTGAGTAAGTTAAGGGAGTTAAGGAAGCTAAAATATCTAATATGTAGGATAATCTTATATGTGCAGTATCCTAATTCCTTTGTGTTATTTAAAATTAACTAGGTTCTGCTAGTAATACCGCCTACGTAAGTTTGTAGGAGTTTGTAGGAGTTTTTAGGAGCCTACCTCGCAGCCTTCTCTGCTCAACGATGCTGTTTTGTAAAGCAAGCACACATGTGCAACGTCTCTTAATCTAGTACTAAGCATACGACTAACAAGGATAGGCGATAGTGTTAACCAAGGTAGATGTGGCAACTAGCCAGTTGATGAAGGACGTCCCTGTGACCAGCAGATAGCAGACACTGTTCAAGACAGCGCGAACGATTTCAAGGTGGGCCAAGATACTAAGCACATCTAAGCAGACTTAATGCTGACCTTAACTTTGAAGTATTCTATATTGCCAAAGCCTCGTTTCTCGAGCTACTAAAAAATTATTAACATCTCTCTGTCTATCTAGAACTTAGCAGCGTTACGGCAGAAGACAATGTAGATAAAGGGTTAAGACGCTACAATAGATAAGGACAGGGGAGTAGGTAAGTCAACGCGCGAAGCTGGTGCCCTCGAAGCAGGCTTTTAGTAGATGCGCACTGCCGCTAGAGAGCGCACGCAGGATAGATGCTGCTAAATTAATCTTAGTGTAGCAATCTCAGCCTTGCGTTAATAAACTACTACCTCTAGATCCCCTTTTACTTTCTTCTAGTCCCTGGCTAGCCTTTCCTTCTCTTTAGTTAGATAATTCAACTCTTTGTGCGTGTGTTTAACTTTAAGCAATATATATTCCTGCTTTATAGCTATTTAACTAAGAGCGCTGCGTCCTGTCTAGCTCTCTTCTCTTGAATTTACAGCTATAGTAACGCAGGTAGGCCCGTAGTCTTTGTAACTAGGGGACACGAGTAACTGTTGCTACTCAGGCTAATTAGACCTCTTATAGGAATCTAGGGGAGTCCTATTACAGTATTGTAACGTAGCTATAGTAAAGCAGATAGGCTTAGAGCCTTTATTGCTAAAGCTTGTAAAGTCCTTAAGTAGGCTTATAGTTAGAGGGGGGGGATTCTCGCTACAGAGCTAGGTAGATTCCTTGTTCTAGTATAGCGCCGTTGCCGATAGAGCTGGGGGGGGGGGGTAGCTTACCTTTACTACTCCTACTTTTCACCTTTACCGTAAAAGTTGTGCAATTAGAGTTTGCCTAGTTACCTGTAATACTTATAACTCTGCAGAGACCTTACTTTCTTTCCTCTAATACTAACTCTACTAACTCTACTACTAGGAAGTACCCACACTACTGCTTCGCAGGTGCTGCTAACTATAAACAGGACCGGATTTTCCTCCTTGTCTTTTAATGCCTTTACCTGCTAGGAAGTTTTATCCTGCTACTTTGCGAGCATAGCTAACTATTAACAGGATCTTAATGTAACTGCTGCGTCCCCAAGCTCACTAGAGCAACCAAACCGACTGTGTACGTTGATTGAGCTTACTAGAGCGCGCTCCTTGGAGTAGAGATATATTTAGGTTAGTACAATTAGGGCGGCACAATTGGGGCGGCACACTTGAGGCACTAGGGGGGTTATCCCGCAGAGATAACTGCGTTAACAAACATTACTAGGCTTAGGCTTAGTCTAGAGAGAACTAGGTAACAAACACAAGGTATTATACAAGCAGTCAGGTTTCCTCTAGGCTAGCACACTATATTAACTCTAGTTAGGCGCAGTTTACAGGTTACTTAATACTCCTGTCTGCTTACGCGGTGCTAGTTGCTTTAAGTAACTGCAACGTGCTTATAGTAGGAATAGAATTCCTAGTAGCTAAGAGTCTTGTCTATTAGGTCTTCTAAGGTCTTTAGGATTGCTTCCTTTGCTAGTTTAATTACTAGACTTGTAGCTGTAGGGATTATATAGTTTTAGAAGGTTCTAGGCTTCGGCTTAGGTCTAGATACACACTAGGTTATTAAAGCACAGTATCTTACTATCCCCCCTTGTCTAGTAGTGTTCGACTAGGCTACGTTAACTCTAGCTTATCAACTCTGCCAGCCTACACTGCACACTGTTGCTGCTAGGACTTGTTCTATTAAGTGCTTGCGCTTAAGGCAGCAGTTAGAGCTAGACACTCTGCGTGTCTAGTAAAGGCCTAAAAAAGGCTGTTAGGAAGCTAGGTGGTGTACAGTAATAAGTTAAACCCTACTTATAACCTTTTAGTGTATTGTAACAACATACTAGTTTAGGTGTTAGTTGATCTGCCTCTAGCTGCTAGTTCTTTTAACAACGACTAGTTTTAATAAGGTAGCTGTAGCAGGTTAGGTTTTCCTATATTAACTGCTTCTGTAGTTATAGGGCACTGCTTAGTAAACAACTTTAACAAGACCTATAGTATTAGCAACTGTTTTGTTAGTGTTGTACGCAGTAGTAGACAGCACTAGCGAGGCTATTGCTAAGGTAGCCTTAGATTAACTTGTACAGTTATATATAATAACAGTAATAACTAGTAGAGACGCCTTCTAACCTTTACCTAAACTGTATATAACCTTAGCTAATCTTTGGTTACTAAGGCTTTACCCTATAATAATCCTACCTCGTAGTAGGGCGCAGCTGCACATGCGCTCATTAAAGGAGACTGTATAGTCGTGCACAGATTTCCAAGTCTACTATGCAGAGCGGTAACAGAGGACGTTGCATTATCTAGTTTAGCAGCAACTCCTTCTAGGCGTAGTTAGGGCTTAGTTATATAGTAGTTAGGGGTTTATATCCTATAGGATAATTAGTTTGCTTTTTACTTTCTGTTCAAGGTACTTACTTATAGCTTTTTAGTTAAGACACTTACTTACAGCTTCTTATTTAAGATACTAACACAGGTTTTATCTGCAATTTTTTGTAGTTTTTTTGTACATACTAAAACAATCCTCTGCACCTCCTCAGCAATAAAGGCATAGGCTAAGGGCTGAGCCGGAGCCGTATATTGTGTTAAGTCCTTACTGCTATAGTGCTTTTCTACCTACTATAAGGGCAGGGGGAGTGTTAGTATCTTAACAAGAATAAGGTTAACTATAGCTTTGTTATTAGTATCCAAAGTCTTGTATCTAGTTATTTATAGCTAGGTCTTTAGGTTAGACCTTTAGGTTAGCAATCTAGGGGTGTCTATTAATCACGCTGCCTGTAGTAGCTGATTAAGGGATATCTTAATGCTGTTCTAGTATAACACTGTGTAAGATCCTTCGTGTTCGTGTGCGCGTTGCAGAAAGCAGGTAGTACTGTTTAGGCAATAGGCCTGCTTATGTAGTGCAGTTATTTGTACTGCCTCTCTACTAGAAAGTAAGGCTGTACAGGTACGCACGTAGGTAAGTACTAGAGACAAGTAGTATTCTATTTTACTACTAACTGTTGCACACAGACTAGTTACCTTGTTCTCCTTGCAATTTATAGACCTAGTAATGCAGCTGCGTACTACAGTAGCAAAGGTAGAGAGGCTAGAGAACGCGCATAAGCTACTATATATTGTTTATTACCTACCCTATATAGTAACGTTAGTACTATAATAATAACTAACTACTGTATATATATTGCGTAGGCGTCTGCAGGTGCGAGGTAGAAGCGTCCCTAGCCGGAAGACTGCGCATGCCTTGTATACGCGCTAGCACTTATATTAGTTAGGTTTGCTAAGTAGATTAGTGCAGTGTTTTTTGCTACAGACGTTAGCTAGGAGTTTAATACCTTATAAGACTGTGAGATTGCATAGTACAGGTATAGGTATTAAATAAACAGGGGGATAGAGGCAAGAACGCAGTTTAATTTAATCCTACTTACTTATACCTAATAGCAACAGGTAAAAAATTGCAGTACTAGGGCCTTATGCGCCTCTGTTCTCTCCTCTTCTAATAACGCAGAAGGTTAAGTGCTGATTAGATAGAGGATACCCTCTTATAAACAATCTTATTATACGTTACAGCTACCTTAAGCTCTATATACTTAAACTTAACCTTGTCCTGTAGTTAAATAATCTTATCCTCTGCAGCTGCGAGCTAAGCAAGCTACTGCTTATCGTTGTCGCTTGGTGAACTGCTTAGCGACAATAGAATCGCGTCGAGCCAGTTGCCGTCTTTAATGCTGACCTCGCGCAAATTAGCTTGTGTCTAGCTTTCTAGTTGCAGGGGTAGGACAGCGTACTAACGTAGGATAGTTAGTCTCGTAGACACGGCGGCTCTGCCTATTATACTAGGCAAGTTTAGTAGGGTTGTAGTCCTCCTTCTTGCCGAACTGCTCTATTAGTAGCAAGAGAGTTAACAACTTATTATATAAATATAGTAATATGCTGTTATTGTAGTATACCTATATACTTATTAGTAACAACCTACGTCTATATATTAGCAGCAGAAGCTGTTATATCTAAGGGGTAGAAGAAGCTGCTAGCAGAGTTTAATTCTAGCAACTAATAGACTGTAAACTAACGTCGACTTGCCTTTAGAGGAGGCCTGCTGTGTGCTCGAATCTGACTAATAGGACTGAGCTATGCTAGCAAGCCGTGCGTTGTAAGGAGGCTATTTAGCTCTAATTACACTAACGTAGTAGGAGGTGTAGGTGTTTTTCTTATAGTGTAGAGCGCGTACAGAATAGTTCGTGTAGCAGTATAGTTATAGGTGTTACAGGTAGCAAGTGTAGCTATTAATATATTAGAGATGCAGACTTAGGGTTTATAGGGTTTTAGTAGTACGAACTCTATTAACTGTACTACTATACTAATAATGTAAGGCTGTATAGTTAAACGTGCTGCTGTCTAGAGATCCTTTAGCACTGCTAGGATGCGTTGTAGTTCTCTACTAAATTAATTAAAGGGACGTCTGTCTGCACACTAAGCCTACACAAATATAGATATTAATCGCGCACTAAACTCGCTGTATAGCACCCTTAATTCTGCGCTCGTGCCTACAGAATTCGATCTACCTATGCGTAGAGATAGCAAACTAAAGATATTAGAGCTATACAGCAGCTAGCAACGTCCTAAGTCCTATAATTATAAGCTTCTTGCTATATATATTACTACATACTCTAGGACACTTATACCTAAACAGGAATACAGGAAATTCATCTCCCCCTATAGGGAATAGGAGTAGAAGAGGATAATCTAAGTAGTATGCGATAAGGAGTGGCGTGCAGGAGAGAACTAGATATTTAATAATATACATCTTAAGGACTTTTAGGCTATAAGCTACAACGTTGTCTGTAGCTAGCTATTAACTAGATACTTTAATAGCGCGTAGATTGTTAAGTAGGCTATACAAACTACCTAGATAAACAGGACAAAATCTGCTCGTTGTAGAGATAAAAGTGCGTCTAGCTGTACTGCTAGGGTTTAATGCTAATAACAAATAGAGATCTAAAGGCAAGAGCAGGAAGAAAATAGAATAGCTAAACTAAGTAACAGTAATGCCTGCCTAATAATTACGTATAGCTGCTGTTACTGCGCGTTAAAGTTAGGAGACTTACTGTATTATATAGGGGGCTGTAAGAGGCTGCTGTATCTAGAGGACTTTCTACCTTATTACTATAGGATTTGTATAGAGTGCAGCATAAGAAGGAGGCATAATTCTCTGTTACTACAGTTACAGGATAGGCCCTTAAGTCGAGTAGAGCAATTAGGTTAACTATACTAGGGTATATAATAGCAAAGTTATAGCTAGATAATCCCTAATTAAACTTATAATATTACAGAGTTGTTAAGGAGTGTCTGCTAACTAAATCTATATACTCTACTACTAAGCAGCGTTACCTTATACTCAGACGTTAGGTAACACCCTAGTAACTAAAGCACGTATAGTGTCCCTAAGCTAGGGCGCAAGAAAAAGCCTCCCCCTGTTCCTGCCTATATTAGCTATACAGAGCAGTTGTTACGCAGAGGGCTAATAGTTAGACGAGTTAATAAGATAGAAAGTAAATTAGAAAGTCTACGCAGAGTAGCTTACTATAGTATAAGCAATAATATTCTACTTTGTATCTGCACTAGTACCTGCGCTTGCAGTAAAGCTACTCTATCTTAGGGTGTTATAGAACATAAGGACAACGTAGATTTTAGGTTATTAGTAGAGGAAACTATATACAAAGATAAGCTAGTGTTCTAGGCTAATACTATAACTATAAGGCTTATTAGTAAAATTAACTACACCTAGAATATTAACAAGATTAAGACAGTCTTTCCCTAATATATCTAGCTAAAACGTAGCACTAAGTAGAGCAGGACTGTACTAGAGATATTTCTGTCTCTAGCTAAGAAGTACCTAGAGAAGGAATATTACAAGATAATAGGAGCATATTTTGTACAGCTATGTTAAAAACAGAGAGAAAACCCTAACACTAAGACATAGTAGAAAATAGTAGATGCAAAGGACACAGAAGTATAGGCACATAAATACTACAGGCCCTCTTTAGTACCTAGATAAAGTAACAGAGGACAGAAGACTGTGCTAGATATATCTTTAAGTTAACAGCAGCGTAGGTCTAGCTCTAAACAGACAGTAAACAAGGGCAAGTAGAAGGCTAGTTAGGGCGAAGAGGTAATTGTTTAAAGAAAGACTAGGAGGCCTGTATACAATATTCCTAATTTAAGTAAGTTAGAGTAGGCCTAGTCCTAATAACTAGCCTGTATTTAGTGTGTAAAACTGTTATACCTCCTTTACTAGATAGCCTATATTCTAGTAGCTAAAGACTGCTATACCTCTTTTACTAGGCGGCCTACGTGTTACCTTACTTGCGCTACTACTTTACGGCTAGAGAGAGCTATCCTGCCTTTACTAGGTAGCCTATATTGTAGTAGCTAAAGACTGCTATCTCTCTATTGCCTAGCAGCCTACGTATCTACTTATTTACACTACTATAACTTCCCCTTCCTAACTTAACCTTATATTAATATAGTAGGCACTTAGCACTTACGTGCTAGCTATATGCTTAAGGCTTTATTATTAATTAGTAACTATAGAAAACTTGCTAATATGCCTCCTAGTAATAATACTTAAGACACAAGAGCTCTATTAAGCGCTAATATTAACAAAGCACTGCAGATTTTTAGTAAGCTAGAGCAATTAGGCCTTAACAGACACTAAATCTCTTTGCCTAAGTGTATTATACTAGGCTAATAGTTAGCTAGTAAGTCTTCTATAAATAAAGCTATCTCTAGTATTAAGACACCTAGAGACCTAGGCACCTATACTTGTATCCTACTACTTAGTAAACTGCAGCCTTTAAGTTATTCCGTGCTGTATAGCGTGTAGATATCTACCTTCTCTACTAGTTACAAGCTACTTACTAACTAAAAGCTTAGAAAAGTAGACCTTAGAAACTAGCTAACTCTTTTTAATCTTCTTCTAAACTTAGTACAACTTCCCTTCTTACTATTTGCTGCTAATATAAAAAAGGCTACAAACAGACTATTTCCTGTCTAGAGCTATATATACTAAGATATCTCTTAGTAGGATATCTAGATTATTATAGACCTATGCGTAGAAACAGGCACTAGAAACTGCCTTAATATACTTAGTAATAGTATTTACTTACGACGTGTTATTTAGACTCTTGTATTCTCCTACTATGCGTGGGATAGTTATTTCCTAACAGGAAATGGATTATTTCTGGCCCGTGCGCGGGCTAGACAGGGGTAGGAACTTCAAAATTTCACTTCCTGTGTTTTTGAAGGGAAAACAGATAGTCTG